>PISX010000450.1:155000-282663 GCA_004024625.1 Mellivora capensis | reverse complement strand
AGCACATATACAGAGAGATCACATGATAATTGTCTTTCTCTGATTGACTTCTTTCGCTTAGGATAATACCCTCTAGTTCCATCCACGTCATTGCAAATGGCAAGATTTCGTTTCTCTTGATGCTGCCAGCTCTTCTTGTTGGGAAGTTTTTCTCATCATGTCAAGTGCAAAGCCCCTTGTCCTGCAAAGGTGTGTTGAGCTTCTACCTTCCTCATAAGGACTGGGGCTAGAGAAAGGATGAGAACGTGACATCTACCCTTTACCCCTCACCCACATCCACCTGCTGGGCCACCCGCAGCTTCTGCTTCTTCCTCCACAGATAAAACCCTTTGCATCTGATTTCTTTGCTCCCCAGATGGAGGATCTCAGTCTTCTGTCCTCCTCCTCATGCCGTATCTCATCTAGCCCTCCCTTCTCCTTGCCTGGTCCAGGCTGTCTCTCTAGCAATGAACTTTCCTAAGCATGGAGATCTTTGGAGGTGAGGAGAGCCCCTTGACATGAGCCCTACTGTTTCTGTCTCCCAGCTGCAGCCTGGACTTTCTTGCCCTTTTTGCTGCTGATCTTTTAAAGACCTGGGCACATCCAGGCCCCTCAACACTTCATTCCCCTGCTCAGAAGCCCTTGGTTGTCCACTCCCTCCAGAGCCAAGCCCAAACTCCTGCTCTTGGCCTAAGTTCTCCCTTGGCCTCCTGCACCTTTTCCTGTGGTCCTATGCCCCCCTGGTCCTCACGGCCCAACCTCATGCTCCCGCCCTCTGGAACAGATATCACGGGCTTCATTTTACAGCTGAGGAAATGAGCCCAGAGTGGGGAAAGGGTCTTTTTCCATGGTCTTCCTTCAAATTAGTTTTGGAGTGGGCACTTCAGAATGGCCTCACAGTCCCCAGGCCAGCAGGCTTCCTCCCGCCCCTCGAGGCAGCCTCCCAGATACAATATCCTATTCACAGCACTCCCTATTCATGGGCCCTGCAGAATTCATCACCTGCACATGGGAAGCATTCTGAAAAAAAGGGAAAGCTTTTGTTCTTTGTCATGGGGTCTCTAGGGAAGAAAAAAAGGGAGACAAACAGGAACATTTGTTTCGGCGCCTTTCCTATGCACATCTAGGGGTTTCAGGGAGTTGAAAATAACCGGATAGGAAGGCAGACTTGGGGGGCAAGTCATAGTAAATTCCGAAACCCCCAGCTTATTCAGAATGCAGCTGAGCAACCGTATAGTCTGGAGGCACAACATTTGCTACAAACCATGTGCCCCAGGGATGGGTCCAGACGCCATCGCAACCTCTAGGCTAGGAGAACCTAATCCATAGCATTGCAAAACTGCTCTGGACAGAGGACACAACAAGAATGACCTCGCTTAGGGCGCCTGGGTGGCTCAGTGGGTTAAAACCTCTGCCTTCGGCTCAGGTCATGATCCTGGGGTCCTGGGATCGAGCCCCGAATTGGGCTCTCTGCTCAGCGGGGAGCCTGCTTCCTCCTCTCTCTCTGCCTGCCTCCCTGTCTGCTTGTGATCTCTGTCAAATAAATAAATAAAGTCTTAAAAAAAAGAATGACCTCGCTTACGGTTCCATAAGAGTAGAGGTTGTATCACCAAGGACAAAACAACTATTGCCAGATGTATTCTACACGAGCCGTCTACAGAGACAGAATTCCAGGGAATTAAGTGGAGAACAAATCCAAGAGCATCACGAACGACTGACTCCTTGATGGCTCCAAAGGCATTTTAAGGTTTATCATCTATCGCTACGAGGATCGGCTTTCCGCAGCATTTACAAATGAATTCTGTGGTTAGATCTATTTGAGGTCATTTGGAACCAGGATAAATGAGCACTCGATCTACATTCGCTGGCACCTCTTGCCAGCCTCTGTGCCAAGAATGCCACAAGAGTCCTGCAGAGGCAGTTTCAGCTAATGACAGTCTCGAGTGCCCACTTCTGAACCCCG
Organism: Mellivora capensis; assembly: GCA_004024625.1. Lineage (NCBI taxonomy): Eukaryota > Metazoa > Chordata > Mammalia > Carnivora > Mustelidae > Mellivora > Mellivora capensis. Next base: position 280,721 of record PISX010000450.1, on the reverse strand, counting down.
AGGAAGAAAGTCTTTTTTCCCTTTCCTAAACATTCTGCTTTGTAATTTAAGAACGTTGAAGCAATGACCTCCTGGTCCAGTTTATCAAATGTTTCAGCGATAGCTTTCCAAATGGAAGGAGATCTAAGTTTTTAATGAGGAAGCATCTTGCATTGTCACTCAGAAGAGGGACACCCCCACCTCCTTCCAGAAAGGGTTTGAGGCGGCTTATGGTGAAAGGCACAAATACATCAGACCTTCCAAGCATGGATCAGGAGACAAGTGTGGGGTAATGGAGCGCTCGCTCCAAGGGCAGATAATTGCATCTGAAACCTTGAGTAAGGAGTGCAGCTGCCATCGAGCAAGAAAGCAAAACGTTATCAATTTCCAGGCAATTACATTGCATGGGATCGGAGCCATAGATAGGCAGTATTGATTGGCACAGCCACTTGGCTCCTTTCCGATCCGCAGGACCCTGTTGTTTGATGGGCGACTCTAGCCAGCTCATGTCTTGCCCCAGACGTCTGCCTGCACACCCGTGAAGGGGAGCCGAGACCTCGCCCACCGCCGACAGAACTCTGTCTGCCTGCCAGCCGCTTCCCTAAGGTTGAGATGCCACCGATCCAAGACAATCTCAACGTGGCGCCAACCATCCAAAGCATGTTCCAGAGCCCCTAACTGGGGGTTCTGAGTGTACTTACTAGTCCACAGGCAAAGAGGATGGTGGTGGCCCTCTTGGACTCGGTTTCTCTGAGTTGGTGAGGTCAACCTTTTCGCCCCATCCAGCCCCAGTCCCCAGGGCCACCCCCTCTCACCTCCGATGTGGCAGGTGTCTCTCTGTTGTGAGGCGCTGCTCTAGCTCCCTGGACCCCGGGCTCGGCGTTTGCTCAGCGGCTGCGAGGCGCTCCCACCATTTATACCTTCATTTTCCTAAGCGTCATCCACGTCAGAGAATCAATTACCCACGAGTCAACCAGAGGACCGTTTTTAGCATCACACTGACAAACCCTAATGGGGGAAGAGGTTTTTCCCTTTGCAAATGAAGACTTGTATGGAACTTTCCCTTTATTCTGGCGGGAATGGCCAAAGCACGAAGTTATGATCTTATTCTGAGATGAACGGAGAGTAAAATGCTGTTTCTTTGGTAATTGGAGTAATCATCTCAGGGAAACACCAAGGGTTCACTTACTCTCTGAGTTAAATGTGCCTTTTAAAAAGTTGAGATGGGGGTACCTGGGTGGCTCAGTGGGTTAAGCTTCTGCCTTCGGCTCAGGTCATGGTCTCAGGGTCCTGGGATCGAGCCCTGCCTCGGGCTCTCTGCTCTGCGGGGAGCCTGCTTCCTCCTCTCTCTCTGCCTGCCTCTCTGCCTACTTGTGATCTTTCTCTCTCTGTCAAATAAATAAATAAAATGTTTAAAAAAAGTTGAGATAATTCTGTGCAACTTTATTTCACATTAGTATAGCTCCTTAGCGAGGAGCACTGTTTGTTTGCCTTATTCGATTTACGCCAGCTGAGGCAGCGAGCCGCTGGGGGAGTACCTGCCTCAGAATGTGTGAAGCGAGAGGAAGGAGTTGGCAAACCTTGGGAGGGTTGCTGTGTTTCCAGACTTTTGCGAGCCTGGAGCTGAAGAATCCTCAAGAATGGCATCAAAGCGTGTGAGGCAGGAGCGCCCGTGTCCCCCGCGGCTGTTGAGGAGGAGCGGAAAGAGTGCTAAGCTTCACCTGCTGCCCCTCCTGGGTCTGTCAGTCACGACCTCTCTGACCCTCAGCAAGCTACTTCTACCCTCCAGTCCTCCGAGAGCGGCTTTCAAACTTAAAAAAAAAAAAAAAAAAAAAAAGTGGCATAGACCTTTCTCTGGAAATCTTCTTCCTTTTTAAAGATTTATTTATTTGAGAGAGAGTGTGTGTGTGTGCACCAGTGCGTGAGTGGGGGGAGGGGCAGAGGGAGCCCGTGACAAGCAGGATCCTGAGATCATGACCTGACTGGAAATCCAGAGTCAGGGCTTGACCCCCTGAGGCATCCAGATGTCCCTTTTTGGAAATCCTCAACGGAAGTGCAGTATATAAAGAAGACTTAAAACACGACACTGCTCCGGTTGAAGCAGGGGAAGTGAAGACTCCCTTTGGCAGCCCCTTGGTGGGGGACCAGTGGTTTCTGAAGGAGCCTCCATGCAGGATTTTGGGATTGTTCTTCTCAGCCTGCCCTGTGCTGTATTCTTGGCACAGAGCACACATAGGATGTTTCCCACAGAAGCAGGGACTGAGCCAGGCCGGACACAAAGTGGGACTAAGAGTGGGCAGACCGAGCAGTGGGGAGCCCCTCACCCCCAATACAGTAAAGTTATCTCAGGGAACACAAGGTGGGGACCGCACTGAGGTGAGCAGCTAGAGTAGACACCAGGTCAGAGAGCAGACGACGGGCTCAGAGAACAGGCTGGAGAAGCCATGGGGATCGGCATTCAACCTCAGCTGGAGCTTGGCCGCTGGCCAGGCATTGTGCTGAGGGCTTCAGGCTTGTTCTCAGATTTCTCATCTGTAACGTGAGAATGATAGGGCTCAACTGATAAGGCTTTTGGGTGAGGATTAAATGTGCCAGAGCTTCAGGTACGGGCCTGCTCTAGAGTGAGCGTCAAGACCGAGCTCTTACCGTTGTCATTATTGTACTTGGAACAAAGCGAGAAAGCAGAGACACGGAGGGGTGACCCACTTATCCACGGTCACCTAACTGGACAGGGGGGGAGCCAGGACATGAGCAGAGCTTTCTCGCTTCCAGATTTAGGGCCCCGCACCAGGCAAATGTTCTCCTAAGGCCCTTCCTTGGCCTACCAGTTCTTCTTCTACTCTTTTTCAAAAAAACTTTAACAGTTTTATTGAAGTATAACTCACACACCTTGAAAGGCACTAGTTTGATGTTATGGTTCAATGAGTTCTTGTCAGTTTTTTTTTTTAAAGATTTTTATTTATTTATTTATTTACTTATCAGAGGGAGTACAAGCACAAGCAAAGGGAAAGGCAGGCAGGTGGAAGGAGAAGCAGGCTCCCCACCGAGCAAGGAGCCCGATGCGGGACTCGATCCCAGGATCCTGCGATCATGACCTGAGCCGAAGGCAGACGCTCACCCAACCGAGCCACTCAGGCATCCCAAGTTTTTGTAAGTTTATAAAATGATGTCACTATCACACAGCCCTGTTTAGAATACCTGTGTCACCCCACAAGTTCCCTTCAGCCTGTTTGCTATTAATTCCCACTCCAACTCCAGACCCAGACAACCACAGTTCTGCTTCCTGCCTTTATAGGTTTTTCCTTTGCTACAAAGTTCATCTGAATTATGGTGTCATATAGTTTTTGGTGTCAGGCTTCTTTCACTTATCCTCATGTTTTTGAGATTGGTTCGTGTTGATCCAAGTGTTCATGACCCTTTCCACTTTATGGCAGAGTAACATTCCGTTGTACGGAAGTCTGACAGCTTGTTTACATATGACGGACATTTAGGCTGATTTCCATTTATTTCAGGGCCTATTATGAAAAGATGCCGCTGTGAACACTCGTGTGCAAGACTTTGTACGAACGTGTGCTTTTTTATTGCTCTTGGGTGGTTATCCAGGAGTGGAACTGCTGGGTCACATGGCAAGTGAATGGTTACCTTTCAAAGAAACTGCCAAACTATTTCCCAAAGTGGCCGTGACATTTACATTCCTGCCAGCTGCCATGGAGAGCTCCTCAAGCGCTTCTGAAAGGAGCTTTTCTCAATCCCACAAACACCTCTGAAGCACTGAATTAGGCCCCCACAGAACTCGCTACACTGGGTGTTCGTCTGCCTCCGAAGGTCTGGTCCTATTTCTAACCTTAGGGGAGGGGGATGGACATTTTCTTGGGCGCTCAAGGAAAATGGCACATGCTTGTCTTCAGAGAGCTGTAGGGCGCAGGTGTGTGAGAAACTGAGTAATTACTTCAGGCGGGGAGATCCAGAGACAGACACACCATGAAATGTTCCCAGAATGGAGGGAAGGGAAAAGTCACAGTGAAGCCGGGAGAGCATCGGACAGGAGCAGAGAGAAGCATGACTTGGGAGGCAAATGGATTTGGATTGGAAACAGAGCTCTGCCACTTGCAAACTGTGATTCTGGGCGAGGGGTCTAACCTCTCTGGGCCTCGTTTATCGCATCTGTACAATGGAGGTGATATTATCTGTCCACCCCGAAAGGGCAGCTTATTGTGAGGATCAGAACATGTCTGAAAAGTGTTGGCTACACGTCGCAAGAGGCGGCTGTTGCAGGAGTTCTGAATGATCAGAGCTCGGAAAGCTGGGCAGGGTGGTGGTGAGGAGAGCTGGGAGCCCTCTGGGATGATGGGCTTCATTTGTAGTATATTCTCAGACCCCTTGAGAGCCCAGCCCCCTCCACCATTGTCCTTATCCTCTGAGAGGAGGTGGGAACGCCTTGCTCGCCACCGGCTTTCTTCCCAGGACCGGTTAACCCAGAGTTAATTAGCGATCATGCCTACACTAGGGGCTGGGGACTTGAGTTGTGGAAAGAAAGAGCCCCAGAGAAAGGCAGGCTCTAAAAGGCCCCAAAAGGCTGGGGCAGAGAGGCTCCGCCCGGAGAGACAAGCCGTGCATTTGTGTGGCCAATTTCCAGTGTGTTGGAGCCAGCCACTCAAGGAGGGCGATGCTAAAGGCGGTGGGCCTGGGTTGTGGGGTGGGGGTGGGGTGGGGGACGGGTCATGGTGGGGGGTTTGTGGGGGAGAGAAGGACAGAGGAAATTGACAAAGGGGGCCTGTTTGAGGGCCTCAGACCCTGCTTTGTAAAAGCTGCTTTCATCGCCCTCCCTGGATGATGGCAGCATTCCCAGCCCAAGGCCAGTGTGCTGGGAAGAGGAGACCTGGACCCCAGACTCCCAGCTTCCCTTGACACTCCCCACCCAGTGTTCCTCCTAGGCCTGTTTTTATGGAATCATCAGCAGGAGCTGTCACATGAATGCTCCTGAATGTTATGTCAGGGTGAGGGAACCAGGGTAGTGGCCTCAGGCAAAGTCACCTGTCCCTGAGCCTCAGTTTCCTCTTCTGTAAAATGGGGATAATGGGGTCCTTTCTCCCACTTCATATCTTATGCAAGGAGAAGTGCCTGTGATTGGTTGGTGATCCAATAACCATCAGAAGTTCATTTCTTTCTGGAAGAGTCTGTATTTGGGAAATCATTAGGAGAGCTTTTTTGGAGAGGGGAAGTGGATTGCATTTAGCAAATGAATTAAACAATTCTAGGTTGCTTGGAAATGTCACTCCTTAAGTATTTTAAACATTCCCCTTGCTTGGACTCTTTGGGCCGCCCCAAGGGAGTTATGAATGTTAACCAGGTTGGTTTTCTGGGTTGGTAGAGGCAGTCCGGGTGTCAGGCACGGTGGCACAGGAGGCAAGCTCTCCCCGGTGGAGATCTGAGCAACCCTTATTTTATTTTATTTTCTAAATATTTTATTTATTCATTTGAGAGAGCATGAGCCAGGGGGAGGGGCAGCGGGAGAGGGAGAAGAAGACTCCCGCTGAGCAGGGACCCCCTCCCCAATGCAAGGGGGGTAGCATCCCAGCACCCCGGATTCATGACCTAAGCCCAAGGCAGATGCCTAACTGACTGAGCCACCCAGGCACCCTGTGACTAGCCTTAAAAGACCTCTTGATCCCACCTTTCCAAGAAGCATTCCCATACCCCATTCCTCCCTCCTGGCCTTGCCCTCTGGTCGACTGATTTTATATGTGAAAGTGTCTCCTTTCCTGAGACACTTGGGATGTCTGCAACCAGATGAATTTTTGAGCCCCCTAAAGCTTTCTTTTCCCAGCCTTATTGAGATATAACTGAAATACATAAAGCTTTCTAATCTAGGTACGGTTCCTAGACCAGCAGTATCAGTATCTCTGGGGAGCTTGCTAGAAATGCAGAAACTCGACTCCACCGCAGACTGACTGAATCAGAGGCCGAATCCTCTTTGTTCCAGGCTTTTAAAGGCGGTAGGCTCCTAAGATGGTCTCTGAAGGCCCCGTGATTCTCTAACAGGGAGGAGGGCCGTTACCGCGGGCAGCCAGGAGGTGTCGCTGTTCCCCAGTCATTGGGAATGTCAGGCTTCCCTACAAACGCTAGAGGTCCCCCAGTGTGGGGTTTTGTTTGCCGTGAAATCCAGGAGCACCGAGGGGTCCTGGTCAATTACTTCTGGCACGCAGCCCCCTCCTCAGCCACCGGGGCCACCTGTCTTTCTCTGCCCAGTTCCTGCCCTGGGTTCTCAGCTGTGTTTCGAGTTAGGGAAGGCTGTGTGTTCTGCAAGTTCAGCCCCGCCCCAGGATCCCCAGGAGAAAGCCCAGGGGAGAAAACCCACCATATGGAGGTTTCCTCCAGCCTGGCTCATCAAGTAACAACATAGGAGGGGGCGTCTCTCGGGTGGGAGGCCCCTTCTCCCTTGGAATCTGAGTTGGAGGAGCTTAGTTGACAATAAGACCTGCAGACACAGCCAGAGGAAGTTCCCATTATTTGACTGTGTACAGGAAAAACCCACAGCCTGTCTGGGACTCCACAGTTTCCAGTTTCCCATCTGAACTGGGTGCACAGTGTCAGAGCCAGGCTGTGGCATCACTTCCCCTCCACAGTTCTAGTGCAGCTATCAGAGCTCCATGAGTCCTGGAGGCAGCAGACCTGGGATCCAGAGTCAGGTCCAAAGACCGGAAGCAGAGCCACTGGTTTCTCTCCAGGGTAGAAGTTTCCAGTCTGGCCACGTCCTCCTGACCTTTCCCCACCTCGTGTCATCTGGTCCCTGAACACCGAGGCCATGGAGGTGGAATGCAGATCAGCCTCCACACCCAGCCCCACCCTTGGAACTGGAACTCTCCTCTAAACCCCAGAATCCACCCCTAATCCATGGCTGACACCTGGCTTCCTGCCTAACTCCTGTCACTCCAGCCCCTGTGTCATCCCCATTCACCCCCACCAGATCCCTTGCAGGAAGCCAGTTGTCCTGGATCTCGACACTATAGCCGTAATATCTCTTCGATGCTTAACTAAGTGCTAGTCATATAACATACACGATCTCCTTCAATAACCTTAAGGGTCAGGAGAACAAAGTGGTCGCATTTCAGGTTTGGAGCCATTGGGTAACTCCCTGATCTCACTCAGATAGTGAATGGGGGAGCCGGGGCCCTGGAGCAGTGCTTACCCCCTGCCCCACCCTGCACCCCTCACTCATCCCGCCCCCAGCCTTAGCATCTTAAGGCTGATCTCTCCCCAAACAGGTATCAGATTTTCCTTTGAGCAGTATCAGTAGGGTCTCCGTGGACCCTGTGAGGTGGAGTGATAAATGTAGTAAGGATGTCCCATGGCCGGTGACAATGGTGGCATTGCACTTTTCACATGCGATTGTTGTGGGGATAGTTACATTTCTTATTAACATCAGAACTTTGGTGGTTTCCCCAGTGAGCTTGGAACCCAAAGTCCCAGGCTCACATCTGACTCAATTCCCATATCCTTCTTCAGGTTAGAAATAGACTCAGGCATGCCACAAGCGTTTCAGAATATTAATCAGTGATGAAAATTCATCATTAATTTATTTGCACATTTCATCATTCATTCAGGCTTTCATCCATCCTTTGATAATTCATCCATCAGACAGCAATGTAATTATGCCCGCTGGGTGCTAAGCATGACATTTGGTAGCCAAGAGCCAAGAAATGGTAAAATACAATTCAAATCAATAGCTATTTCTCCAGTGTTTGCTGTGGGCCGTTCCCTGGGTTGGGGGCTCCAAGTTCTGTGGACTTACTCTGGTGGAGATTTCATTCTATCTAGGAAGGAAGGCCCGCAAACAGATAACCAGATAGGGCGCGATACCTACAGTCTGTAGGAGAGGTGTGTGCCCCGTGCTAAAGGAGCAGAGTGAGTGGGGATCTGTTCTGCTAGGGCAGAGCAAAGGCAGCAGAGGAGATGACATTTAAGCTGGGCCGTGAGGAGAAGGGAAGGAAGGCTTACTACAGTGTGAGCAGAGGCCAGGAGGCACGATCAGTGAGTGATAAGTTGTCTGGTGTGGGTAGAGTGAGGGTCCTTGGAGCTTTGCGTGCATTGGACCTGGACCCCCACATTCAGTGATCTGGGGGTAGGTTGTTTTTTTTTTTTTTTTAAATAGGCTCCACGCACACTCAGAGTGGAGCCTAACGCGGGACTCGAATTCACGACCGTGAGCTCAAGACCTGAGCCGAGATCAAGAGTAGGACACTTAACTGACCAATCCACCCAGGCATCCTATGGATCCTGCATGTTTAACCAGGGCCCAGGGATAATTCTGATACAGGCACGAGAGACCACACTCTGAGAAACCCAGGCCTGCAACTTCTTTGGCAGGAAATACAGAAAATGATTCTGGAACAATGCATGAAGGCCCAGCTGTGCAGGGTGTCAAATACCATGCTTTGGAATGTGGGCCTTTTCTCTTCTCAGGGGAGAGAGCCCCATGGGAGGCTTTTGAGCCAGCAGCCCAGAGAGGGTACTGTAAAGCAGAGTGGCCACAGGGAGGGAGCCTGGCTAGGACACTTTGGTTCTGAGGGTCTGAGCCAAGACCCAGCAAGGAGGTGGTGGGGAGCACATGGGGCTGGACTGGAGAGGGCTCTGGAAGATGGGACCACTGGGCCTGGGGTAGAAAGGACAAAGGAGGTAAGGGAGGCGGAGATGTTGAGAACATTTCTAGCAGGGGGCCTGGGGGGTGGTTGGGTACTGGGTACTCTGGGGGAGCAGGTTGTGGGGAGGAGCAATGAGCTCTGATCAACACTCAGTGAGCTTTTAGGACTCAAGGGGCTTCCAGAAGGAAGCAGGTAACAGGAGGTTGGATCAAGTCTGGAGCTGGGAGCTGGCTCAGGGGCCAGTGAGGAGAAGGAAGCCAGAGCTGTGGAGCCTGGGTGGGATCTTCAAGAGGAGCATACTGTGGGGCACGTGGCAGCAGAATCAGAAACAGTGGTCAAGAAGATAATTAGAAAAGAACACTGTTTGCTGTCAATGTACGACTTCTGTTTTGCAGATGGGAAAACCAGGACTGAGATATGTAAATGTCTTGTCTTTGGTCACTGTGTTCATCAGGGTGGAGGCTCAGGACTTTGAACTTGAACCTCTTTTTTCTTTTCTTTTCTTTTTTTAAAAATTTTATTTATTGATTTTTGAGAGAGAGAAAGACCATAAGTGGGGGAGAGGGGCAGAGGGAGAAGCAGGCTCCCCACTGAGCAGGGAGCCTGATGTGGGGCTCAATCCCAGGATTCTGGGATCATGACCTGAGCCGAAGGCAGACACTTAACTGACTGAGCCACCCAGGTGCTCTGTACCTGGTCCTCTTTGGCTCCAGCATCCATACTGTCTTGTCTGGGGAGACTCCAGGAAGCAAAGCACATCCCCAGAGACAAAATAAATGGATTCATAGACTGGGGGTGGGAGGATGGGAAAGACGCAGCGAAAAGAACTTGCAAGAGAAAGGTGGTAGGAAACAGTATATTAAGGGAGTCATATTTTTCTTTATCTTTCCCCACTAGCATATTTTGAAGCAAATCCTAGACCTCTTATCATTGCACCCATAAATATTTAAGTATGTAATCTCGAAAAGATAAGGGCTCTTTCTTGAACATAGTCACAATACCATTATCACACTTAAAAAAAATCTAACAATAATTCCTATTAAGTGAACCTACTGAGGGCAATTTGACAGGATCTCAGAACAGAAGCCTGGCTTGCTTATCTTGAGCCGGTATTGTCACAAAGCCATGATAAGGAATTTAAATTTTCCCAAGATAATTACAGAGAAGGCGAACAGGGGATTGGAAATGCAGATTTGAGAAGCTTGTCAGGGCCCTGGAAAGGAAATGTTATAAAGGGAGGAAAAAAAAAACGGTCTGGAAAGATTTGCTGAGTATAAAAGAAAAGAATCTTCTTTCTGACTTCCCTTTTCCTTGCCCAAAGGCCTTTAGTCATAAATGTGAAATAGGAACCGGGTCTAAAGTGAAACCAAACAGATTAAAAATAACACAACGAGTAGATGCAAAATGCAACAAGACCAACTTCTGGGGCTCGCTTCCCACCAAGGCTCTCCCTACTGCTCGCTTCAAAGCGGAGGACCGCTCTGCTGCCGTTCAGAATGCTGGCTCCTGGGAGGTCCTGCAGATTGTTTATTAACTGCCTTACTAACTGGACTCTGCCCTTCTGCTAGGCATCAGGAAACCTGGATTCCGGGTCCAGCTCCTCGACAGAGTTGCTCTGTGACCTTGGACAAGTTACTTCCATTCTCTGAGCTGCTCTGCAATGAACGCGAGGGTGTGAGACCCCAAGATCTCAACGATCCCTTCATGTTCCAAATTCTCTGGCCCAATGAACACCTAATGAAATGTCCCTCATGCCCTGGGCTTCAGGATTTGGTGTGATGTTACCCCGTATCAGCAACACGCTTGGATGACTCAGTTGAACGAACCCATGGAGACACCGAGCGTTTATTACAAAGATCCGTGCTTCCTGGGCACCCAGGGTCGCACTTGACTTGGAAGGAAATCCAAGAGGTGGCTCCGTGGGCGCTCTCGGGAAACCAGCGGTGGGTAGAAGGCAGGTGGGAACCGCACAGAGCCATCGGCAGATGGAGCCCGTTGCCTGAGGTCCAAGGAGCAAATGGTAGAAATAACTTTAAGGGACAGCCTACTGTTCTCTCTATGGCAGGTAAAGGGGCTGATTGATGATGGCAACCAGGGATTGGGGGCTGAGATGGCCCTAAAGGCAAGTGGTGATGAGAAGCTGTCTGATTATGGTGCCACACGCTACCGGCGTTGTGGGCCTCGACCTGGGAGCCGTATTCGAGCAGAGACGTAAGAACCGAGGTTGAAGGGAAGCCAGAGGAAGACACACAGGAACATAAACCAAAATGGGCAGGGAAGGAATAATTCGGATCCCTCCCTGGGCCAGAAGAGCAGCCCCTTTTCTGAAAGCCTGTCCCCTGCCACCAGCCCCAGCTCCTCACAGGCACCAGGGTGCTGGGGTGTGGCAGCCCTTGCTCCAGGGGCCTGCTTCCCATTTTCTCAGTTCCTCCAATGTGCTCTCTCTTTCCCATGACAAGGTTTCTGCTGGAGTCCTGTCCTCTGCCTGGAAGGCAGCTCTCTCTTCTCCTGGTCAGCTTCGCCTCAGACTGTAGCTCAAACCTGCCGCTTTCATGAAGCCCTCCTTAACCTCCCAGTCTACGACAAACCATTCCATTTTTAGGTCCTTACACCATTATGTACTTTATTATTAATTTTTTAAAAGATTCTATTTATTTATTTGACAGAGAGAGAGAGATCACAAGTAGGCGGAGAGGCAGGCAGAGAGAGAGGAGGAAGCAGGCTCCTTGCTGAGCAGAGAGCCCGATGTGGGGCTCGATCCCAGGACCCTGGGATCATGACCTGAGCCGAAGGCAGAGGCTTTAACCCACTGAGCCACCCAGGCGCCCCACTTTATTTTTTTTTTTAAGATTTTTGAGAGTATTTTTAAGAATTTAATTATTTGAGAGAGAATGAGAGCAAGAGAGATCACAGAGGAAAAGGAAGAAGCCAACTCACCGCTGAGCAGGGAGCCCAATACAGGGCTCGATCCCAGCACCCTTGAGATCATGACCAGAGCCAAAGGCAGGTGCCCAACTGACTGATCCACCCAGGTGCCCCTACCATTATGTACTTAAAACAAAACAAAACAAAACAGCACTCACCACTATTACAATTTCCAAGTAGTTTTGTGATCCTTTTAAAAATTTCCAGGCGCCTGGGTGGCTCAGTCATTAAGGGTCTGCCATCGGCGTAGGTCATGATCCCAGGGTTCTGGGATAGAGCCCCACTTCCGGCTCCCTGCTAAGCGGGAAGCCTACTTCTCTCTCTCTCTCTGCCCCTACTTGTGTTCCCTCTCTCTCTGTCAAATAAATAAATAAAATCTTTAACAAAATAATAAAATGAAATACAATTTCTAGAAATAACTTCATGCTTTTAGAAAATTTGCAGGAGTAATACAAAGAACTCCCATAGACTCTTGGTCCAGAACCAACACTTGTTAACATTTTGCCACATTTGCTTTATTAATTCCTCTCTGTTTCTCTGTGTGTATGATAGATTATATAAGTTATATATACAAACTACATGTATAGCTAATATATATGATTGTTATTTTGTTAAGTGCTTGAGAAAAAGTTGTAGACGTCTTGCCCTTTACCCCTAAATATTTAAGGATTATTTCCTAAGAACATGATCATTCACTTACAGAACCACACAATTAAATCAGATGATTCTTTGAGTAATGTCTGTCTCTTTTCACTTAAATGTAGACTCCATGAGGTCATGGGCTACTTCTGGCTCACTGCCCGTGTGTGGGTCACCTAGCATAGCATCTGACGCATTGTCGGTGCTCTGTAAATATTAGTTGAATGTATAAGAAATCCTGAATTGGGAAGGACTTGTCATCAATGCTGCCTTCTACCCTAGCCCTGAGCTTTCTCACTCAGCATGCTCTTGGTGTTGGATGGGGTTGGGTGTTTGGATTTGTCTTCTTGTCTCCATTTCTGTGGGGAATCAGAATCCCACGTGGTAAATTACAGTGCCTGGAGATTTGGCTTCTGTCAGTTTCAAATCCTCTCCAACCAGCCCTGGCCCTCGCTCAGCCTGTCTTGAGTGGCAGCCGCCTTTCCTCTGGCCCAGCGGCACCTGTCGGCTATCTCACCCAGTTAATTAGCCCACAAGAGAGTTCTGGCAAAGATGGCTGGAATGCCAGCCAATCTTTCCATGCAATTGCTTGTATGAGGTGTTGGCCTCTGCCTTGGAAACTGCCCTGTAAGCTGTTGGCCCGCTAGGTGCTTTGAGCTACCTTGCAACCTATGCTGGGCCATCCTTTGGGATATTGTAGCTGCTTAGTTAACCGAGGAGCCCATGGAGACAGTGGATGTGCTCAGGGAAAATGGGAGCTGGAGCCCACAGCGCCTGGAATCCAAGTTGGAGAGGTCTTTTTTTTTTTTTTAAGATTTCATTTTAGGGGCGCCTGGTGGCTCAGTGGGTTAGAGCCTCTGCTTTCGGCTCAGGTCATGATCCCAGGGTCCTGGGATCGAGCCCCGCATCGGGCTCTCTGCTCCGCGGAGAGCCTGCTTCCTCCTCTCTCTCTGCCTACCTCTCTGCCTACCTGTGATCTCTGTCTGTCAAATAAATAAATAAAATCTTTTTAAAAAATAAGATTTCATTTTAATTATTAGATATATACAGAGAGAGCACAAGCCAGGGTAGGAGCAGAGGGAGAAGCAGACTCCCCACTGAGTAGGGAGCCTGACGCAGGACTTGATCCCGGGATTCTGGGATCATGACATGAGACAAATGTGGACACTTAACCAACTGAGCCACCCAGGCACCCCTGGAAAGGTCTTCAGAGATTTTTTAGGATCGTGGTTCTGTAAGTATAAGTACAGTCCCCAAACCACAGTATTCATACCTCCTGGGAACTTGTTAGAAATGCCCCACCCAGACCTATTGAATTAGGATCTTTGGGGATGGGCTCAGCAATCAGTGTTTTAACTAGCCCTCCCCCGTGATCTAGATACACGATCCCGTTTACAACCCTCTGCTCTAGGCCAACCCCACCGGTTTTCAATGGGGGGAAACTCAAGCCCTAGGAAGGTCACTCTGATGCCTCCTTTCACACAGGAACCTTTGCTGCTCCTTGCTGCCTATCTGCAGCTTGCCGTGTCTGTTTTTTTTTTTTTTTAAATGTTTTCAGAATCATAAATAAGCTTTTCACAGGCCATTACATTACCATGGCAACCTGGCAGCTGGCTAGAAAGAAGCAGGTAGCACAACTGCCTTGTGGTCTCGGTGGTACTAGAGTAATTGTGATTTTCTCACTGCTGGGGTCATTCTCTTTATGCATGGCCTCTTTGTTTCTCTTCTCTTGTCCTCCTTCATTTTCCTCTTTGCTTCTCTGTTTGGCCCTTATTCCTACCTAGTCTCATTAGGAGCAACATGTGTTCTAATTGTTTTAGATCTTACCAGGGCTGCCAAATCTGACCTCAGCTTTGAAACCAACAATAGCATCGCAAGGTGGACGAATGTGAGCAGGGCTATTTGACTGGGTTTGTGTTCCCATCAAAGTGTTGTATTAATTTTTTTAATTGATTAACTTAGTTTTCAAGAAGTTACATGCAGGGGCACCTGGGTGGCTCATTGGGTTAAAGCCTCTGCCTTCGGCTTGGGTCATGATCTCAGGGTCCTGGGATCTAGCCCCGCATCGGGCTCTCTGCTCAGCAGGGAGCCTGCTTCTTCCCTCTCTCTCTGCCTACTTGTGATCTCTCTCTCTATCAAATAAATAAATGAAATATTAAAAAAAGAAGAAGTTACATGCAGAGTGCAAAATTCAAAAGGTAAAAATGGTATACATTAAGAGGAGGTCTCCCCATGATCCCTGGTGTCCGGGTCCCCTGCCTGGTGGGTGGAGGTGGGAGCAGGAGGGCAGGGGAGCGTGGCCCATTACCTATTTCTTGTGCATCTTTGCTGGGATAGCCCATGCACAGACAAGCGTGTTCCTTTATCTCCTTTTTTATGCACACAATTGGCAGTATTCTGTACCCACCATCCTGTGCCTTATTCTTTTACTCAGTGATGTCTTAGCGATCCATCTCTAGCATTTCCGGGTTGTCTCATGTTTCTTAATGGTTGAAAATTCCATGGTGTAAATGTACCATCATTTATGTAAACTGTCCCCTGTTGATGGGTATTTGGGTTGCTTCCAGTCGTTTGTTATTTTTCATTCCCATTTTACAGCTGGGGAAGCTGTGATTAGGAAACGGAAGTGATCTGTGGATATTCCTAAAGCAATTGTGGGCATCTTTAGGCATTACTCGGCTACAGAATCTTAAAAAATAAGAAGAGTTGACTAATCCCTGAATTACAGAAAAGAAGGAGCCATCCAAGCACCAGATTTCTTTTTTCACCCTGCTAAGTGTCTTATCCAGTTGAGTTACGTTCTGCTAACGTTGCCTGATGACCGATGTGTAATTAGATAATTGTTTGTGGAAGGATTTTAAATTTGCTTTCCCTGCTAGACAGGGATGGACGATGTTTTCCTGCAACCCTAGCAAGTATTTTACTCTTAGCATCCCTAGCAAGTACTATATTCTTAGCAAGCCGTGGGTATACAGTAGGTGCTCAATAAATACTTGTCGAATGAAAGATCAAATGGGCCAGGATTGTGTGTGATTAAGACAATGGGCTCAGAGGCCTGGCTTCGAATCCTGACCCTGATACTTCTTAGCTGTGCAGTCCAAGACACATCTCTTGACTTCTCTATGTCTCTATTTCCTCAACTGTGATGTAGAAACACTCCCTCGGGGGGGGCTGGGGGCGATTGAGTGAGTGAATGCAGGCCAACTACCCATCACAGGGTAGCTTCGTTGTTTCTCTCAGCTTCTTTCAGTTCCACGTCCTGCAGGAAAATTGTGACGAGGGAACTGAAAACTCTTCAAAGAGGAGGGCATTTGAGCTGGGCCCTGAAAGAAAACTAGGATTCCAGCTTCTGTGGCGAGTGCCAGTCCTCTTTGCTGAGTTCATCCAACTACGAAATGGAGATGATGACACCCAGTTTCTGTCTCCCTTTGAGGAGATGTTCTGGCTTAAAGTCTCTCAAGAGGAAGATAACACACAATTAAAAGACACCATTATTATTCAGCTGGAAAAGTGCCTTCACAGGACAAGGGAACTAATCCCTGCCAAATACGATTCTGCCTATGCTGTGTGTAATTGAATATTTAGTGTGGATTTAACCCAGGGAGCCAGCTGTGCTGTTGGTTAGAGTCAAGTTTAATGGGGCTCTTAATAAACATGGAGGTAATTAATATCATCCAGATGCTAGATGCCTGTGAAGTCTGTGCTGCTTCTATGACTGAGGCATTTCAGAGAGATGAAGTTCTGGACTCACTCCTTGCGGGGAACTGCAAGTATGACCCCTGGCCTGGACTTTTGCTTCTGCTGCAATCTCCTCCTGGAGAGTGAATGTCACCTACTCTGGGACACCTTCTGTGATTGCCAAAGGCAGAGTCCGATACTTCACCTGGGTTCATTCTTCTTTTGTAGAACTCAAAATATCCTATTGTATTCGTTTGTTCCTTTGTCTCTCCCCCACCAGAGCCCAAGATCTTGTCCCTAGTGTTTACCTGACATACAAATGGCCCTCGATGAATGTCTGCTGAATAAAGCTTTTCAGGTTTCAAGACTGTGGAAGATCTTGGGTTCAGAACAGGTGAGAGTGTTTGGATTTTCCTGGGAAGGGCAAGTTGATGTTGACATGTAATCCATCTTCTGATGGAAATCTCTTTGCTGACCTCTCTAATGAGCCCAGCATTGGAATGTGAACGTCTCTTCCTTGCAGCAGATCTGCTCCTGGGAAATCCTAGAACACAGGACTAGGACTCGGACACCTGAGAGTGGACTCCTGTCCTGAGTTCATACCTTGTAGAAAGCAAGAGAAGAACAGGTCTTGTTCAATCAGGTCTTGTCAATCAAAGTTGGTTACCAGCTATGACGCTCCTGGAGGCCCAGAGAAGGAGTCCAGGATGTGATGAGTCTCCACTGCTTTTGGACCCTGCCGCCTCTGAGAGAAATGTGTCCCTGACCTTTCTGGAACACAGAAGATGTTCAGATCACCTGGAGGAAAGAGGACCCTTGTTTCGGTCCTGTGTCCTGGATTTATCAGGCTCTGCCACACTCAGGATTCATTTATTTAGCTTCTTGGTTTCACACCTGTGCTGAACCAAAGGCAGAAGGAAGGGATGGGACACTGCAGAACTGGGCTCAGGCAGGGACCCCCAACCCCCAACAAACCCAGGTGGCTAGCACCCTACCCATAAAACCACCTGCTCTGAATAAGGGCCCCTACTCTGGCCTTGCCACTGTCTCTGACTGACCTTTACAGCTGGAATTTCTGCCTCTGGCTTCAGTCTGGGGTGGGGGATTCTGACAGGTCATGAGTATATCCAGCATCTATGCTCCAGCAGGAACAGAGGTGAGGGTGTGTTCCTTCTGCCATAGCGGAGAAGGGGCTCCCTTTTCCTGTTTCTTGAGATTCTGACAAATGGAAGATGGGTAGCCCAACTGACAAATGCCAGTCCTCCCCCCCCCTACTGCCAACTCCATGAATTCTGTATTCTCTCCCGTTACTTTTCAGAAGGGCCCCTTTCGTGGGCTTAGTTGTCACTCAACAAACATACCTCCACGGGCCAGGCAGTGATGCTGGGAGGAATGAGCAGAGGAAACAGAAGTTACACTCTACTGGGGGAGAGACTGATGAGGAATAAGCAGACTGTGGTAATGCTGTACAAGAAATGGGCAGGCAGCTGTGCGAGAAAGTAAGAGACATCTCCTTAGAGAATTTCTGTTATCTATACCTCCAAAATTAGTGGCTTAAAGTACTCATCTATTTAGCTCATGATTTTGTGGGCCAGGAATTTGGAAAAGGCTGGGCTGGGAGCTTCTTCTCTGCTCCATGTGATGTAAGTGGAAGTGTTCAGGGTTGGAGAATCCACTTCCAAGGTGGTTTCTCTTTTGCCCCAAAATTTGTAGTGAATAATTCAAATACACAAAGTCGAAAGGATTGTATGACAAATTTTTTCTTACTACCTAGATTGTACACTTAACATTTTACCATCATGGCTTTATCATATATCTATCAATCTCTCCACCTCTCCCAGATGGCTTTTTCACTCCCCCATTGGCTGTCTGATGCTCTTTGGATTCTCTTCCTCCCATGTGGCTTGCACTTCTCACAGCTCACTGATCTCGGGCTAGTCTTCCTACTCCTCCTCCCCTCACTCCTCCTCCCCCTTCCCGTTCTTCCCCTCTCCTTTCTCCCCCTCTATCCTCTCCCCATCCCTCTTCCTCTCCCCCTCCTCCCTCTCTCCCTCCTCTCTCTCCCCCTCCTCCCCTCCTCCCCTCCTCTTCCTCCTCCTTCTTTTAAAAGATTTTATTTATTTATTTGAGAGAGAGAGAGAGAGAGAGAGAGAGCAAGCACAAGGAGGGAGAGGGGTAGAGGAAGAGGGAGAAGCAGACTCCCTGCTGAACAGGGAGACTGCCATGGGGTTCTATCCCAGGACCCCGGAATCATGACCTGAGTTGAAGGCAGACGCTTAACCAACTGAGCCACTGAGACACCCCTCGTACTAGTCACCCTTCTTCCATGGCTGACTTTCAGGCCAGGTAAGTGCCGTGCCTGAGGCTGACACAGTCTCTCCCATAGTACTCTGTTGGTCAAAGCGGTCATGGCCAGAAAAGCCTATCGTATGGGCCCCGCAGGAGCCACCTTTAGAAAAAACAACCAGCTTGAAAGGGTGGTCAGGGAAGCCCTTTCTGAGAAGATGGTATTTGGGCTGAGCCCTGAGGGATGAAAATGAGTCTGGTTTGTGCAAAGCCAGGAGAGGCGAGCATTCCAGGCAAAGAGCACAACAACGCAAAGGCTCAGAGGTAGAAAAGCAAGTCTTGCACCTCAACTTTTCTTTTCCTATATTCAACCCAGCCCATTATCTGGGATGCACATCGAGCCCCTTCCCTAAGGAAATCTTCTCAGATACCTCAGTGCTCATCTGGCTTGAGCAGGTTGGCTGGGTAGTGCACTCACTGATTATGCACGTAGTCTCTGTAAGGCTTTGGGAAATTGCCTAACTTCTCCAGCCATAGGTTTCTTCATTTGTAAATGAGAATAATTACAGCTGCCTTATAGAATGGTTGGCAGGAGAATATGGATATATGTCAAGGGCTTGGTACTTAGTGAATACGCAATCAATGGCAGCTGTAATTAATAGTTACGAAGCAGTTTACACTGTCATGTGTTCATCCAGTTTAGAATTTTTTTTTCCAGAGCAGAAACCATATTGTTTTCAATGTTTTCTTTCATGGTGCAAGCAGTGTGCCTTGCATAGATATTATGGATAGGAGCAAGCATGGCACAGAGCTCCTCCCCTTGCTGTGGTGCTAATGGAGCCTTGCAGGACACAAAGATGAGGAAGACTCAACTGGTGCCTTCCAGGAGCTTCCAGAGAGTGAGCAAGCAGTTATGCCTGCAGCAGCTGCATTGGGAATTTTTTACCCTTGGATACAGAGTAACATGTTTCAAAGAACCTGCACATCTGTATTAGTTGGCTAGAGCTGCCGTAAAAATACACCACAAATTTGGGTGGCTTAAACAACACATATTTCTTTTCTCACAGCTCTGGAGGCTAGGAATCTGAAATCAAAGCTGAGGGCTGCAAGGAAGAATCAGTCTCGTGGCTTTCCCCAAGCTTCCACTGGCTTATTGGCAATCTTTGTCATTCCTTGGCTTGTAGAAGCATCATTCTGATATCTATCTTCACGTGGTGTGCTTCCTGGGTGTAGATCTGTGTCCAAATTTCCCCTTTAAATAAGGACACTGGTCAGATTAGTGCATGTCTTAATCACTTCATTTTAATGTGACTACCTCTGTAAATACCCTATATGATCTTCATATATGATGATATTTTGAGGTACTGGGGTTTGGGACTCCATCATAGCTTTTTTGGGGAGGGACACAGTTCAACACATAAAACATCTCTGTCTCCTATGACCCTCCTCATGACAACCCACAGTGAATCCCCCTCCTTTTATAAAAAAGACTTTATTTATTTGACAGAGAGAGAGAGAGAGAGAGATCACAAGTAGGCAGAGAGGTAGGCAGAGAAAGAGGGTGAAGCAGGCTCCTCGCCAAGCCTTTGGCGCGGGGCTCGATCCCAGAACCCTGAGATCATGACCTGAGCCAAAGGCAGAGGTTTAACCTACTCAGCCACCCAGGCGCCCCCACAGTGAGCCCCCTTTAAGGGCAAGTACCAACTCTTGTCCTACATATCTGTACCCTTCAGGCTTCAGCTTCTCCCCCCTTCTGATGCTCCACGCCTTTCCCAATCCCACCGTGCTCTTTCCTCCTTTTCTTTGCCTGGCAAAATCCTACTCATTCTTTATTTCTTAGCTTAAATACTACCTCCACAGAGAGGCCTTGCCTGATCACCCTGTCTTGATTGTATCTCCCATGTTATTTATTCTCTTATGGTTTCCCCTTCTTCCCAACACATCTCCTGATTCATATACATTTCTCTGTGGGATTGATTAATGGAGGTGTCAGATAGTAACTGTTACTCTGTAAGCACAGTGGGGGTAAGTACCCACCTACCTGCCATTGTCCTCCCAGTTCTATAGTACATGGAAATCTAGGGCAGAGACTCCATAAATATCTGTTGAATAAATACATTGTTACATTCTTGTATCCTCCATCCCACCTCACATAGTATGGAGTTAGTGGGTGTTGTCTGAATTATAATTATTAAATTAATTAATTTAAAAAAGATTTTATTAGAGGGAGAGAGCAGGGGCAGAGGGAGAAGTAGACTCCCCACAGAGCAGGAAGCTGGATTGGGGGTGGTTGGAGGATTGATCCCAGGACCTCAAGATCACTACCTCAGCAGAAGGCAGATGCCTAACTGACTGAACCACCCAGTTGCCCCTTATTTATTTATTTAAGATCTTATTCATTTATTTATTTGAGAGAGAGAGAGAGAGAGAGAGATGGAGATCACCAACAAGAGGAGGAGCAGAGGGAGAAGCAGACTCCCCGCTGAGCAGGGAGCCTAAGACCTCCTCCCCCCGCTCCCCCCACCAAGTGGCCTATCCCAGGACCCCAGGCCTATCCCAGGACCCCAGGCCCACCCCGGGAGCCAAACACCAACGCTGAGCCTACTGGGCCACCCAGGTGTGCCTCAATTATAATTATTTTAGTGTCTTCTAAGAGTGAGCTCTTTGAGGGTAAGATTAGGTCTCAATTCTTTTTTTGATCTCTACTATCTCACTCCTCCTCTTTGATCTTCTATGTATTAGTTATCTATATATGCTATCTAACAACACCGGAAGTAGTAGCTTAAAGCAGTTAACATTTATTATTTCACAATTTCATTGTATCTCCACTAACCAGCACAGGGGATAGAGGATGCACTCAGTGATTTTTTTTTTTTTTTTTTTAAGTAGGTTCTATGCCTGTCGTGGGGCTCCAACTTACAACCCCGTGAAACGTTTGAACGAATTCTAATAATGTGCTCTTGTTTGAATGCTAAGAATTCTTGTTCCTCTCCCCTCTTTGTAAGTTCCTAGTTCAGCGTCTAGCATAGAATTAAAGCGCCTATAGAGGTCTATGAACAACTGCGGAAATGTGTTGAGACAAAGGGGCTTAGGGAATCCGGGGAGGTCTGTATCCCGCTTCTCCAGGGCTCCCCCTCCGGCTCAACCCACAGAGTTGGGACAAAGGCCGGAACCCTGGCAACGCGGGAGGAGCGGAGCCCGCGGGCTGCTTAGTGCGTCACTTCCGGGATCCGCCGCGGGGAACCACTTCCGGGGGAGCGGCCCAGCGGCGCGGGAGGTGAGTGCGGCGGCGCGGCGGCCGGGCTCGGGCTTCGGGGCGGGGCAGAGGGGCCCGGGCTGTGGGAAAAGAGAGGGGGTTGGGCTCGGGGGCCGGCCGGGCTCGTTCCGGCGGCGCCGCTCGGCTGGCCCCGGGGACGCCCTGCACCGGACGACAATAACTTCCCGGGGCGCTTGTCAGGAAGTTACTTGCAGAGGGGAGTTTGAGCCCCTTCGACGTGGAGGGCCTCGCCCGGTGCCGCCCCGTGCGTTCGTTTGGAGCTTGGGCCTGAACCCTGCGCTCGCTGCCGGGACCTGGCCTTTCCTCCCACCCGCGGAGCGTTAGGAGAAGCCCGGGCTTCGTGATCATTCTGGTCGGAGTTGGACTCCTGAGTGGGCCTCATAGTGCTGGGTAGTCGTGGGCCATCTCTGGTTGCCTGCCCGGTTCTCAGTTTCTTCCTCTGTAAAATGGGCGCATAGGCCATTTAATCTGAGATTGAATGCGATGGTGAATGCAAAGCGCCTAGTTAAGTGCACAATGCGTGATTAGCATAGTGAACCAATATTGATAAGTTAATGTTAGCTAAAAGTCCATGCTTTATTCGCATTTGGTTCAGTTTCCCCCAGTGTCCTTTTTGTGTTCCAGTATCCTATCCTGGATACTGTATTACTTTTAGTCCTCATGTCTCCTTAGGTTCCTCTTGGCCCTGAGAGTTTCCTAGACTTTCTTTGTTAGAGCAGCTTGACAGTTTTGAGTATTACTGGTCAAATACTTTGTAAAATGATCCTCAGTTGAGAGTTGTCTGATTTTTTTTTTTCGCGTGATTAGGTAAGAGGGGTTTTGGGGAGGAAAACCACAGAGTAAAGTCCATTCTCATCACATCGCATCCAGGGTACATACTATCAATATAAGTTGTCACTTGATGTTAACTTGGATCACTAGCTTGAAGTAGTCAAGTTTTTCCACTGTAAAATTACTTCCCTTACTCCCCTTTTCCATATTGTAGTCATGGAATAGAGTCATTATAGCCCACACTAAAGAGTGTGGAATCATGCTTCATACTTAAAGGTGGAGTATCTACATAAATTATGTGCCATTCTCCATGAGAAATTTGTCAACGCTCCCCTGTTTATTTATTTACCTATTCAGTTATTTATATCAGTATGGCTCAGATATTTATTTTCATACTTTGGGTTATAATCCAGTAATACTATATATTATTGCTCAGAATGTTCCAGCTTTGGCCATTGGGCATTCCTCTATCCCTTTGGCATGCCCCAGTGAATGTGGTGGTGTTTTTTTTTTTTAAGATTTTATTTATTTGAGAGAAAGAGAGGGAGAGCACAGACAGAACATGAGATAGGGAAGCAGGCTCCCTGCTGAGCAGAGAGCCTGACATGGGGCTCCATCCCAGGACCCTGAGATCATGACCTGAGCTGAAGGCAGCGGCTTAACCCACTAAGCCACCCAGGTGCCCCATTTTTTTTTTTTAAATACTTTATGTTCCAGGCTCATCTTGTATGTTTCATGCCTCAGGCTTAGAATTAAACATTTCTCCAGGGGCACCTGGGTGGCTCAGCAGGTTAAAGCCTCTGCCTTCGGCTCAGGTCATGATCCTAGGGTTCTGGGATCGAGCCCCGTGTCGGGCTCTCTGCTCGGCGAGGAGCCAGCTTCCCCCCCTCTCTCTGCTTGCTTCTCTGCCTACTTGTCATCTTCGTCCGTCAAATAAGTAAATAAAATCTTTAAAAGAAAAAAAAAATTTCTCCAAGCAGCCTTGCTTCCTTTTATTGGAGAATGTATTAAATGCCAAGACTTGGTTGTTAGATGCCATCATTGCTACTGGGATGCCCATGCTTCTAGACCCTCAGTGCAAGCTACAGATGTGTATATACTAACCTGTATTTATACACGTATCTATAAATATTTCTTTGTGTAGCCACCTGTATCTATATTAAGCTAAATATGAGTTCATATCTGCAACTCTCATCATTCCACATGGACCATTCTTGCCTCCTCTGGCTGATCTGTAACCTCCCACTCCATCTGTGACTAATCTAGCTCCCACCATCTACCATCCATTTACTCAGTTGTTCAGTTTCAGTATACATATATAGTAGTTTCAGAATGTTAACCTCTGCTGCCTGTGGGAAGCAACTTTATCAACTAGAGAATACACGTGCAGTTCCTTTTACCTTTAGTCCTACAGACTCCACTCATTGCCAAAGTTACTGAGGTCTGCACCTGATTCCTCCTGCCCTTTCAGTGAAGTTGTTTAGTACATTTGTAATACATTTAGATTCAGAATGTCACATTCTGACCTGTACCCCTGGGAATAATAATATATGTTAATAAAAAATTAAAAAAAAAAAAAGAATGTCACATTCTGTGTTCCATCCTGGGATACCCTGACCTCCTAAATGATTTTTTTAAAACATTTGCATACATTAAAGTTTACTCTTGTGCTATAAAGTTCTGTGGGTTTTGACAAGTCCTTAATGTCTTGTTATTCACCATTACAGTATCATACAGGGCAGTTTCACCTTCAGGGATTATTTTTAACTTCTCTGCAAAATATATCCATAACCCGAGAACTTATCATCCCCACTGCTGCCACCCTGGTGCCGGCATGTCTTTTTGCCTGGTTCAGCACCCTCCTGCCTGGTCTCTGCGTTCCCAGTCTTGCCCCCTGCAGTCTGTTCTCAACACAGGGGCAGCCAGAGGGACTGTTTTATTTTTTTAAGATTTTATTCATTTATTAGAGAGAGCGTGAACGAGCCAGCGCAAGCGGGGAGCAGCAGGGAGAGGGAGAAGAAGAGTGCCCACTGAGCAAGAAGCCGGATGTGGGACTCGATTGGAGGACCCTGGGATCATGACCTGAGCCTAAGGCAGACCCTTAATGACTGAGCCACCGAGGTGTCCCGGAGGGACCATTTTAAAATGAGTCAGATCCTGCCATCTTCTTCGCTAAGTGCCTTTCAGTGGCTCCCTTTTTTACTCAGGGGAGAAGCCAAAGGCCTTATAATGGCCTACTGGCCTTACACAGCTGGCTCACTCTTCCTGTTCTCCTTGATCATAAAGCTCATTCCTGCCTGATTCCAGCTGATATTTAAATGATGTTCCTGTGCTTTCACTTTGTCTTCCTGGGTCACCTTCTCAGAGAGGCCCTCCCCTCACTGCCTCACATAAAATCACACTCCCTCTTTATAGTTCCTCATGATACTCAGCTCAGATATTATCTTTCGTGTATATGTGTGTGTGAGTGCCTCCATTTGAATGAAGATTCTGGGGGTAGTTAGAGGGATGCTTGACACACAGTTGGTGCTCAGTTCCTCTGTCTGATGAGTGAGTGTCTCAGACCACTAGTGGCATTTCAGGGATGAGCCTAGGGTCTTAGTAACCTTATGAAATTATTTGTCATGTTTGGTAATAGATGAGTAAGTGTTTTTTATTAAATTCTGGTAGGGGTATGAGGTTTCCCCAACGTATAAAAACCTCTGCTTTTAAAGCAAGTCTGGCTCCCTGCAGGGCTAGAGACGGGCTAGTCAGCTCTGTCCTGACTCACAGGGAAAGCCTAAGCAAGCCCCGTGCTTCTCCACTCCTACCCCTCATTGTTAAACGAGGCACTTGGTTGAGGCATCTGCTCTTGCTTTGCAGGTGGGAAACAGGTGTAGGCTTCATCATTCACCAAATATTTGAGTCAGGCCCTGGAACAAACTCAGGTGGGCCCAGGGGTTCTGCTGTCCAGGACCTTATAGTGAAGCAAGTAAAAAAATTAGATTCCAGACTCCTGATTTCTCAAATAATAAGAAATATGTTTTGAATTTTGGCCCAGAACACATATACTTGGATGTAAATGGATGTAACTGAAAAAAGGCTTCAGAATACAATACTGACCCTTACTAATGTGATGTTTTTCTTCCCTTCCCTCTTTTTTAAGAGAGAGACAGAGAGCCAGCATGAGCAAGTGTTGGAGAGGAGGGCAGGGGCAGAGAGAGGGAGCCCATAGTCCAGTGAGGGGCTCCATCTCACTTACCTGAGCTCATAACCTGAGCTGAAATCAAGAGTTGGACACTTAACTGACTGAGCCACCCAGGTGCCCCACTAATGTCATATTTTCTATCGTCATTTATTTAATTAAATCAAGTGCTGGCTAATGAAGTTAAAAGGAAAAAAGTGCCTCTTGCAGCCCCCAAGTGGTTTCTGTGGCTCACTGATGGGTTACAGCCTGCACTTTGAGAACCACTGACCAACTGGGGAAGAGCTCAGGCTCTGGAGGAGCTCACCAGTTTGAAGCCTGTCTTTACCACTCATCGGCCACGTAGTCCCTGGGCAGGCCACGTAACCTCTCCAAGCCTCAGTGTCCTCATCCTCATTAGCAATACCCGCCTCCCCAGGTGGTTGTGAAGTGAATGAGATGCTCACTGTGGGGTGTGGTGCAAATCTGGCAAATAATTCGCTTGTTCCTGCTGCTGCAGCCATGGCAGGGTGTGAGGGGAGACAGCCTGGCCCAGGGAGTCTGAGGGTAACCACCTCCCACCTGAGATCTGAAGGATGACTAGGACTCCTGTGACTTCTGTACTCAGGAACTGAAGACCCAGAAACACTGGCAGGAGGGCTGGGAAGTCAAGCTCAGGGGCGCAGAGAAAAGTAGGTGAGAGTTGTAAGGCATACACAATCTGTGCAGAGCATTTTGTGTTTTCCAGAACCTTCTCGCAACTATCCTCCCATTACACCTGGTCCGTCCAATATGGGAGTCCTTGCTTGAATGGCGACGATTCTCATCTTCCTGGCCTGTTTGGCTCTTCGGCCAGTGAAATCAGTTTATACATGTTTGCAGTCACAGTGCTCATATAATTGCTGCCTCTTTTCAGCGAATGTTATTTTGCACAAACTTTCTTCTGACCTGATGTGCATGCGTTGTTTGTATTTGCCATCTTAGTGAAGGGGGAATATGCCATGATGGGCCATAATTGGGTTAACTGCCTCTTTATTGTTGGATACTTTAGTTGCTTCCTGTTTTTTAGTATCATGAATAGCACTGCTGTGAACTTTTTTGTACCTGAAGCCTTTTTTCTTGCTTTGAATTGTTTCCTTACTGTAAATTCTAGGAAGTGAGTTATTCAGTCGAAGGATATAATCACTTTTATGGCTCTTGCTATATATGGTCTTATTGCCATTAAAAAAAAAAAGCCTATATGCATTATAGCTTTGAATAAATGTTATTGTTGTTTGGCTCATGAGAGCATCATTTGAGCACATCTCTTGACCTCTCCAGGAGGTCAAGAGATGTGCTCAAAGTATAGCTTATTGCTGCTAGAGCCAGGCGTTTTGCCCCTACCCTCAGGCCCCATCTTTTTACTGTATTCCAAGTATTCATAACAGTATTGCTGTTGGTAATACTAGTTAATCTAAGTATCGATAAGTTTAGTAGGTTTGTCACAGCCTTAAGCGTAAAGCTGGGGACCAAGGGCATTAAAAAAAAAAAGATTTTATTTATTTATTTGTCAGAGAGAGAGAGAGCACAAGCTTGGGGAACAGCAGGCAGAGGGAGAAGCAGGCTCCCCACTGAGCAGGGAGCCCGATGTGGGACTCCATTCCGGGACCCTGGGATCATGACCTGAGTCGAAGGCAGACGCTTAACGGAATGAGCCATCCAGGTGTCCCCAAGGGCATTTTTAAAGATGTATAATTTACGGGTGCCCGGATGGCTCAGTCGGTTAAGCCTCTGATTCTTGATTTCGGCTCAGGTAGTGATCTCGGGGGCGTGGGATCCAGCCCTGTGTTGGCTCTGCACTCAGCATGGAGTTTGCTTGTCCCTCCCCCTCTGCTCCTTCCCCTGCTCACGCTCGCTCTCTCTCAAATAAATGAATAAAATCTTTAACAAAAATTTAAAAATAAATAAAGATGTATACTTTGTGAGCTGCCACAGTGAAGAAAAGAGAGCGCTTGCTTCTACCTTGGTGTTTACATGCTGGACGGCGTGTATCCTCCGGAGAAGCTGTTCCCATGGCCGCCCTGGAATTCACTCTGGGGCCAGTTCATGAGCCGCCCCAAACAATCTGCCTGGGTCTGAGCCTCGTCATACCTTGTATTTGACCAAAAATGGTATTCCTGAGCTCGAGGCCCCACCTGATTCACCATACTTGGATTTAGAGGATGTTGGGTTCTTTCCAGAAGTCAGATCCTTCCTGGGAGGGTAAAGATCTGCCAGCTCTGGGGATTTTTTTTTTTTTTTTTTTTCCCAAAAGGGGCCTCAGGCTTTGAAGGTGGCTCCCAGAGAAAGCTGAAGTAGTGTGAAAGTGGCCACCCTGTTGGCACGGGCGTGTGATTTTCCCAAGTGTCCAGGTCAAAAGGGACACAATAGGCCTTTGCATAAGTCCCTCTCTGTTTACTGAGAAGGCCACTTTGCTACCCTTTAGTCACTCCTCTGACGGTGCAAAGCAGTGAAACTGCTACAGTGGAGGAAGGTCTTAGAACCTTCTCTTTAGCCCGAGGCTATGCCTTAGGAATACAATGCAGGCCACATGTATAATTTTCCATTTTCTAGTAGCCACATTTAAAAAATAAAAAGAAAAAGGTAAATTTTTAAAATTGTAAAATATACATAACATAAAATTTACCATTGTAACCATTTTTTTTCCCTTTCATTTTGACCATTTTTTAAGTGTATAGTTCAGTGGCATTCACAGTGATGTCTAACTATCAGTACTCTCTAGCTCCGGAAGTCTTTCAGCATCCCCAGTGGAAACTCTGTCCCCATTGAACACTAAGTCCCCGTTCCCCTCCCCCCAGCCTCTGCTAACCTATATCTGGTTTCTGGCTCCAAGATTTGCCTATTCCAGGTACCGCTTACAAGTGGCAGCATACAACGTTTGCCCCTCCGTGTCTGGCTTATTTCACTTAGCATCATGTCTTCGAGATCTATCCATGTTGTAGCAGGTGTCAGAATTTCACTCCTTTTAATAGCTGAATAGTATTTCTTTGTACGTGTGCACCACATTTTGTTGGTCTGTTCACCTGTTGGTGGGTTCTTCGTTGTTGCCATCTTGGCTGTTGTAAGTGCACCTGTGAACACTGGGGTACAAGTATCTGTTCGAGCCTTTGCTTTTAGTTATTTGGACATACCTAGGAGTGCAGTTGCCAGATCATATGGTAATTCTATGTTTAACTTTTTGAGAAAAAAACACTGTTTTCCAGTTTGTGTTTTTTTTTCCCTCTTGATAATGTCTTTTGATGTACCAGTTTTTAAATTCATCATGATGATGTCCAACTTATTTCTTATTTTGTGGCCTTTGCTTTTGGTGTTACATCTCAGAAATCATTGCCAAATCCAATCTCATGAAGATTTTCCCCGATGTTGTCTTCTAGGAGCTTTATAGTTGGGCTCTTAAGTTTAGATCTTTGATTCACTTTTGAGTTCACTTTTGTATATGGTATAAGGTTCCAGCCACATTATTTTGCAGGTAGATGTGCAGTTTTCCCAGCACCATGTGCTGAAAACCTGTTCTTCCCCATTGAATGATGCTGGCACTCTTGTTTGAAAATCAGTCCACTACATATGTGAGGATTTATTTCTGAGCTCTCTATTCCATTAGTCTATATCCTTATCCCAGTACCACACTGTTTTGCTTACTGTAGGTTTCCTACTAAGTTTTGAAATCAGAAAGTAAATCATCCAATTTTGTTATTTTTTTTAAAGATTGGGTGAAATTAATAACAGCTTAATCCAGTATATCATTTCAACATGTAATCAATATAAAAACATCCTTAATGAGGTCTTTTACATTTTGATGTTCCTGCCATCTCCTAACTTGAGTGTGTATTTAACTGGACAGCCCTCCCAGTTTGGACCAGCTGTATTTCAACTCTCGATAACCACATGTGCCTCATGGCTGCCATATTGGACAGGTCACATTTAGCAGGAAACTGCACTGTGGCACAGATCTCTGAAAACACAGAGGGCTTTGGAGTCAGGTGGGCCTGGTTCCAAAAATCAGTTTGCCCCTTTCTCTTTGCGGTGGGCAGAAGGAAGCCACTTGTGGGTGCCGTGGTAGAGGGGAGGCAGTTCAGTCATACCAGGGTAGGAGACAGCAATAAGGAAGGTGTGCTGGGGAGGTGACACTTGAGCTCAGCCTTGGAGGTAGAGTGGGGGCTTCACCAAGCAGTCAGAATGGAAAAGGGCATTCTTGGCAGAGTGTGCAGCCTGGGCAGAGGCCCAGGATTTCGAAAGAGCCCATGCTCTTGGAGAACTATAGGCAGCTGTTTGGGCTCAATCAGAGTATTAGGAGTGGGGGACCTGGTGAAAGGAGAGGCTGGGTGAAGCTGGACCTGCCACCACTGGCCACCACTGCCCCTGTCATTCATGTCCCCAGCATCTCTTATTTGGGTTACTGGCAATGGCCTCCTTACCGGCCTCCCTGTGTCTATTCTGCACTCCCTGTCCCCACCATTTAAAATGTAAGTCAGATAATGTCACTTCTCTGCCCCAAACCCTTGGTGGCTTCTCAATCCAGAAATGTCAGGGTCCTAGTGGGTCAGCCCACACTTCTCCCTGATCTTCCCTCCTTCTTGACTACCCTTCTCTGGCCACTTTGACCTCATTTCCCTGCCCTGGGGCCTCTACACTTGCTTTTCTCTCTGCCTGGATGTGCCTCTCTCAGATGTTCCAGTGGCTCATTCTCACACTTTATATCTCTGCCGTCAGTCCCCATCTCTGCAGAGAGCCCCTCCTGTCTGTCACCCTGCACAAAGTAAAACAGTGCCCTTTGTCAGTTTTGTTCAAAACAGTTGTCACCAGCTGGCATAGCACGTCTGGATGTGTTCATGGCCTCTGCCCTGAGATGGAGGCCCCAGGAGAGCAGGGCTTTGTCTCTTTTTCTCTCTCTTTCATGCTTGGTGTTCAGCAGGTATTTGCTGAATGAATAGCTAGATGAATAAGTGAATAAATGAACAAAATCTGACCTGTAGCAGGCCTTCAAATGTATGTTGATTAGAGATTTTTGTCGAGGTGTTTGCCTTTACTCATTTTCCCTAACTCTGTATTTGGAGAAATTTCAAATATTCAGAAAAGTTGAGAGAATAGTCCAATGACTGTCTATATGTCTTCCACTTAGATTCAAGTACTGTTAACATCTCACCGTGATCGCTTTATATATCCTTGAAAGTATGGGTGTATTTGGGCAAGTAGAACCATTTAAAAGTCAGTTGTAGAAACATGACACTTAACCTTTGTGTTTAGAAGTTGGCTCTGGAGAGTGGTGAATCAGAGGAGACCACAGGCAGCAGGTGGCCTGGGCCATGGCCTCCGACCTGGACTTCTCACCTCCTGAGGTGCCCGAGCCCACTTTCCTGGAGAACCTGCTACGGTACGGACTGTTCCTGGGGGCCATCTTCCAGCTCATCTGTGTGCTGGCCATCATCGTACCTGTTCCCAAGTCCCACGAGGTGGTGAGTCCTTCCTTGCGAGCCTCCATCATCAGATTGGGTTCTATGTGCTAAAAACAGATACCGTGGCAAAGAAAACCAGTTGGGACTATGCCAGATTCCCGCCTAGTGGCACTGAAGCATGTGACCAGTACTTTATTGGTTCACATATGTTAAGCACATTTTAATTTACTGCCTATTACGTGTCCGTCTGCAGCAAGACGTAGAGTCTTTCCTCATGCAGCTTCTAGTCCTTGAGAGAAGGGCAGATAGGAAAGAAATATGCATGTTTCCATGAGAAGCCCAGGGCACTGTGAGGGTGCCTATCAAGGGGGAGGACCTGGTCTTACTCTGGGGCAGGGGAACTACCTTTGCAAGGACTCTAGTTCAAGTCACTGAATGAAGATGACTGCGGCCAGAGCACAGAGGGACATGATGGAGAGGTGCGGGCGGGGCCCAGAGGGTTTTAAGTAAGAAACTGACAGGATCAGATTGGCTTTTTGTTGTATTGACTTTATTCTGTAGGTTTCTTTATTCTGTAGCATACTCCCTCCTTCCACCACCCTTTCTCCCCCACCCTCCCTTTTCTCATGACACTGATTTGTTGGAGAAAGCAGGTCATTGTCATCTATAGTATCCACATCCAGGATTTAGCTGATTGCCTCTGTGTGGTGTCATTTAACCTGTTTCTCTGTTCCCTGTATTTCCTATTAGTGGGAAGTTCAATCTAGATGCTCGAGTCAACTCAGATCAGGCTATTTGGTGAGAACACCTCCTAGCTGGCACTGTGGACTTCCTGATACGTGTCATCGATGAGCATATGGTGTCTCCTTGTCACACACTTAGAGATTCTGGGATTGGTCAGTGGGTTCAGGTGGTGGTAGCTGATCCCTCTAGTAAAAAATCCCCACCAGTCTTATACCCAAAGTGTTTGCAATATACATTGCTGAGCTCCATTATTTCCTTCTGCATTTATTAGCTGGAATTCTTCCATGAAGAAGACCTTTTCCTCATTGCCTATAT
This sequence comes from Mellivora capensis, assembly GCA_004024625.1. Taxonomy (NCBI): domain Eukaryota; kingdom Metazoa; phylum Chordata; class Mammalia; order Carnivora; family Mustelidae; genus Mellivora; species Mellivora capensis. The sequence goes on along the minus strand of PISX010000450.1, from coordinate 248,870 downwards.
GGTTATTCGTAAATGTGCTTTGTAGTAAAGTCTAGATAAGTGCTTGGTTCTTTCCTTTTATTAATTTTCAGAACAAGTTTGGACTCTAGCACCCTCCAGTCTCAGCCAATGAATTTTGATTTTCACATCATTTTGAACATTATATTTATATCTTTTTTTTTTTTTTAAGATTTGTTTATTTGAGAGAGAGATGAGAGGGAGGGGGAGAGGGAGAGAGAATCTTAAGCAGAATCCATGGTGAACACGGAGCACGATGCAGGGCTCCATCTCACCCCCTTGGGATCGTGACCTGAGCTGAAACCAAGAGGAAGACGCTTAACCAACCGAGCCACCCAGGTGCTCCTTGAACATATATTTTTATATATTGGATAAGTTTTTAGGTTTTTTTTATGCTCCAGTGGCTTCAAGGGGAGCCTTATCACGTGTGATATTGTTACCAGGAAAGTTCATTTGAGAATCATTGCCTAGGACTTCTCTTGGGGACGGGTCACATAAGCACCCTCTGCTTATGGACCAGAATTCGAGACTTCCCGAAGGAAAGCAGGTATTCGGCATAAAGCATATTGTTTGGTTTAGGTACAGTGAGTCACTCTTAATCAGTTCTGGGAATTGTGGGAACCACCCAAAATCTGATTTCCCAGGTGCCAGCCGGGGGCTGGCTTTGCAAATAGGCTTTTCTACAGAAAGCAGGATTTTTTTTTTTTATGTTGACTCTATTCTGCACATTTATAATGTATTTTTTATAATTTAAAAATAACTACATTGTTTTTTTACTACTAACAGTAAAACTCAGAATGAAATATAGGATTTCTTTGTGGTTCTTTCTGGCTTTAGAATATATCCGAGTAGGGATGTATGGTCAGAGTACTGAGTTTAGTAATTCTCCTCTTCTTTTAGTTATACTCCCATTGTGATATGCAGTTAGGCTAATTTGCTTTAACTTGTTTTGAAATTTTAGGGACTTTTTTTTCCATTTTAATTTAATTTAAAAATAATATAAAATGTTTAAGTATAATATTTCTCCCAAAGTCAAAATGACACAAGATATAATTGTCTTCAGAAACAGAAGTCTCCTTTCACCTCAATATTCCCCACTCTATTCCCTTTCCTCCTCCATAGGTAATAATTTTGATTATTTTGATTTATTCTTCTTTTGTTTCTTTTTGAAAACACAAGCAGGGGCACTGGGTGGCTCAGTGGGTTAAGCATCTGCCTTCGGCTCAGGTCATGATCCCAGGGTCCTGGGATTGAGCCCCACATTGGGCTCTCTGCTTTGCAGAGAGCCTGCTTCTCCCTGTCCATCTGCTGCTCCCCCTCCTTGTGCTGTCTCTCTCTGTGTCAAATAAATAAACTAAACAAAAACAAAAAACATAAGCAAATCCATTTGTGTGTGAGGTATAGCTATACATACATATATGTGTGTGGGTATGTATGTATATATATGAATATATAAATATTCTTCCCTTTGATATATAAAAGATGGCACCTACTAAATACAGTTTCACATTGTTTCTTTCTTCACTTAAAAACATATAGTATCTTCTGGAGATCCATTTTTCATGGAGATGACTATGTCCCAGAGATCTGCTCATGTAGCTGGGAGGATCATGGCCATTACTGTTGCAGAAGGGAGCCCTGGTGAAGGAGCAGCTTGGGAGTGAGGCTGGGGAAGAAGTGTGCTGAGTTCAGGTTCAAACAGGTGCCTTTAAGGTATCCAGGTGGTTCTGGCAAGTAAGCAGTTGGATCCACAGGTCTCTAGCAGGAGAAGGATCTGGGCTGAGTGCTGATCAACATGTGGGAGCTGAGATGTTGAAGCCAGATGAGGACAAGGTCTCGGGGGGTGAGAACATGGGCTGAGACGAGCAGAGGACCCAGGGACCTCCAGCATTTAGGGAGCAGGGGGTGGGGAAGGCACAGCCACTGAGGGTACGGGAAACCTTGGTGAACATGGATGGACTCATGGCCTCTGAGGGTTCTGTCCATCTCTGTTTCTTATTCTGGTATTTTAGGAAGGAGGTCACGATTGGAGTTTTTCCACCCACAATTGTATCACGCTCTAAAAGCGTAATCCCTGTGCTCTGGGCATCAGACACGGCATGCTATTGGGTATTATAAATAACAAACATTTTTACTGTCATTGGCCACTGATGAAGCCTGCTAAGAGTCCCAAGGGACAGAGGTGATGAATGTTTTTATTTTCTAGGCAGGGATGTGGAGTCAGAAGTGTGTGGCCTTCTGGAGAGCTGCTCCTTACCTCTTAACCCTTCCAGGCTGGCCACAGAGGCTGGGGTCAGTTTAGCAAACAAGGAAAGGAGGGTGCATTTTACTCATCTGTTTGAGGTTCTTGGTGGCATAGTGGGTAGAGGCCTGTGGAGGCAGGGAGTTGACAAAGGGCTCAGCCATATGCCTGCTCCCCTGACTCCCCACTCTGCCATTTAGAGCTTAATTTGGGACAACAGCCTCATCTTTTGAAATATAAATATAGTACATACCATCTCATTTTAATTTATCTCGCAGTTTAGGGGAATAAGGCTCACATAAATGAATTGTCTTCATGACTGAAGCTTACTGTTTTTAGCTTTTTTTTTTTTTTAAGCTTTCCAATGGATCAGTAACAAAAAAATAATTCAATTTTTTTGATTTGATTTGGGTAATTCAATTTTTTATTGGTGCATCAGGCCAACAAATGGATTCTATTTATTATACCAGGGTTCTGCTGCCAGCTTTCCTCGGTGTACCCCCAGAAGGCAGCCTTCTCTTACTCCCCACACTCCCAACTAGATGGAAAGGAACACAGTATTCTGTGCACAGTCTTTCAAAGAGAGGGTGAGTGCCGAGGCTGTGCTCCGAGGTTGAGCCTGCTGCTAGCTGGGATTTGGAATTTGGATGGGGATGGAGAAAAGAAGGGGATTTTACTTGGGGCCAGGGAGCTCATAAGGAGGAATGGTGCCTGTGGTCATAGGTGGTGGGGACCCTGGCAGCCCAGTCGCAGGAGGGAAGTGGAGGGTGCCAGGAGGTGGGAGAGGGTAGAGGTTGGGGTGGGAGGACACAGAGAACAGTCTTGGTCTCTTTGTCATTTTGCTTAGGGCAAAATCATCCCTCTTGCTTGGCCTATAGAAACAAGGTTTATTAGTGGCTTTTTGGGTCAGAAGATAATATTTTTGGCTCTAGATGATGGGAAAGCCTTTGAAAAGCAGAAGAATGTCTTTACTGTTGTTCCAGTAAGCTGATTTTTTTGCAACTCGTTTATGACTTCAGTACTTCAATACTTAGCAGATTATTTGAAAGCTCTTTTGGGGGTAATCAGAGAAGAAAAAAGGAACACATACAAATGCTTCCCACCCCACCCCTTTCTTTTCATAGTGGGAGCAAGAGCCAATTTGCAAAATCAGAACTGAAGCCTTCCAGCCCTAAGCCAAATGAGAACGTGTTCTTGTTGACACCTCATTAAACCAAGACCTGAGAAAACAAACATTTGTGTGAGCCTGATTGAGGTTTGGGCCATACTTAATCCAAGCATTTTCTTGTAGGCTGGATTCTAAAATGTAGTAGATCCTTACACCATTTCTCTCCAGTCCAGGAGGGCACACAGATGTCCTCTCTCATGCCAAGTCTGATGGATTGTGTGGTGGCCATAGTGCATGGATTCTGGGCCTGCTTCTAGGCCCCAGGTGAAGTAATCGATTACTGATGTCTGCTGTGAGTGAGGACCTGGGGAATTCTTGGGCTGGTCCACCATTCTCCATCTGTCTGCACCTGCCTGGGGGGTTTTCAAAGGCCTGGGCTGTACCCATAGAGATTCTGATTCTGTTGTTCACTGTAGCTCACATTAGTATTTACTTGAAGTGCCCAGGGGGTTCTATTATACAGCCACTGGTCTAGTCTTTATACTATTTCCTTGAAGCACCAACCAATTTTGGGAAGGTAGGAGGCATTCAGTTCTACATGTGTTAGGTTTGAAATAATAGCAAGACACCCAAGTGGGAAAGAAGTTGGGCATAGAGACCTGGGGAGTATTTCATCCACATGGCTTTACTACTTGAAATCCTAAGAGTGGGTTGCTGGGCTTTTCAAGGGAAATTAAGATTCAGGAAAGGCCTGAACTTGGGGCCTTCAAGCAGTTGAAGCAGTTTCTGTGCAGTGTGGCTATACCGAAAAGATGCAGGTGCCGTCCCAGAGCGGGGATGCAGCTGGGCGTCTGGAAGGGGTGGGAACCAGGACCCTGTCACTCACCATCTGCATCCCCTGGTCTCCTCTTCCTGTCCGTCTCCTTTCACTTCTCTCACCAGGGCCCTGCTTCCTCTGCTCGCCATCCCTGCGGTGGGATGAAACATGGCCACCAACAGCTTCTAGAGTGTATGTCCTTCAGCTGCAGCATCTGGAGGCTGCCTTCTTGCTTGGTCTCAGTTCCAGAATCCCCAGAGAAGGAACTGTAGCTGACCCAGCTTGGGGCAGCTAGGGCTTGTGTGGCGGGAGGGGCAGGCCACGTCCCAAAGAGCAGGAGTGTCACGGAGGCAAAGCTGGGGTCTCCTTTCTGGTGGCTCTGTCTGAAGACAGGGCAGAGCAGCCGGCAGAGGGGCCTGTGGTCTCCCAGAAAACGGCCGTCGTTCGAGGAGAGCACACGTCTGTCTCGGTCCCCACAGAGATGACGCAAGTGGGTGTTGACTTCCAGTTCAGTGCCTCGTGGCGCAGGTAGCAGTGGTTCACCTGGCAGAGTTCGGGTGCTGACAGTTCCCATCTCTTCACGTGTGTGTGGCCCGTCTCCCCCGCTGCTGCCAGCCCTGAGGCTGGTACCTTTGGTTGCACTCTGCTGTCTCTGTGTGGCCTGCTGCAATCTCTTCTCGCAGCAACGGGGACTCCGTTGAAAGTTGCGAAACACCTCCAACAGTTCCTCTGGAAACTATTGGTTCTTAGAACTGGGAATTTCAAGGTACAGATGGGCTCCGAGGCTTAAAAGGTCTTCAGGGCTCTGTCTCTGTCTCCTGGCTTTCCTGCGAGTGTCGGCTTCATTCGGAGGCCCTTGCCATGTGTCCAGAAGGTGGCTGCAGCAGCCCCTGTCTACATCCTTACGGCTCGTGATTACAAGCAAGAGATGGCTTCTCTCTGCCGATGCTCACTTTCCAGGTTTCATGGAAGGTCTCTGCTCGGCTCTGGCTTGGCCACATGCTTGTACATTGCCCCAGAGGTGGGAAGGGGCAGTGGGTACCATTTCTGGCCAGGCCACATTTAACTGGCCACGCCTGTGGCCACAGGGACTGAGAATCCTCCCTAGAACCACGTGGGATCGAGAAGGAGCCAAGCCCCCATGGAAAGGGGGTTGGGCAGACAGAGACAACTGATGCCCAGCGTTGTGATCCAGTGGAGAACTTACCAGAAAAGCGAGAGTGGTAGCTTTCAGTGTGGTGCCCACATAGGCTTCACTGTCAGCTAGAAAGCTCTGCAAGTTTTGGAGCCTTGAAAAAGATGGAGCCTTCCCAGCAGTGGCCTAGAAGTTCAGGACCCTGTTGGAAAATTCTGTCTGAAGCTGCCAGAGGAAATAATTAACTCAGGCAAGTGTATATTATACCTACTCTCAACACCTTAGGAGACAGGCTCTGAGAACTAACTTTGCAGTTTCTTCCCTGTATATTTTTCAGCTTGGGAGCAGTTTGCTGCTGAGCTGGGCAGCAGGGTGTTTTTTACTTAATGAGCCCTTCTGGAGAGATTGCTGTGCGGTGGGCAGGGTGACGGTATAAACATGGTTTCGGGATGTGTACCGTCTCATGGGAGAGGCGGCCGGGCACACAAAGAGCCACAGACCAGCCAGTGGGAAGGGCCTGCAGTCGTGCTGAATTGTGTCTGGAATAAGCCCCAAGGCCTTCTCTGTAATCACGGTTCTCCTGGCCTGCCAGGCACATCCTGGACACCGTGTCTTCCTTCGCTTTGCTGAGCCCACGACAATGGCCTCTTCCCTGCCCCCGGTTCCAGCTAGTCCTAGCCTCCTCTCAAGGGTTGCTGGCTCACCGCTGCAAGGTCTTCGCAGCCCCCACCACGCCTAGGGCCTGGGGCAAGAGTGCGCAGTAGGACAAGTGGGGAGCATCAGCGCTGGGGACACGTCTGAGCACCGCCCTCCCTTCACGTCCCTAAGCCTGTGACCTGAGCTGTAGAGGGATGGCATGCTTTCCCAGCCCAGAGTTCCTGGGGATCAAGCGAGAGAAGGTGCATGAGGAGAGGCGCACGTAGCGCACGGGGTTTCTGTCCCTGGACCGCTTGAGAGGAAAGAATGGCCTTGGTCTGTACGGAGTGCTGCTTTGTTCTGATTTATCAGACTGAGTCCACGCTGGACTGTGTAGTGGAAGTCATACAGTTCGAGTGCTTTCCCTGCTGGAGGGGATCAGATGCACTGTGGCACAGTTTTGATTATTTGAATCTGATGAACAGCAGCAATTTCCTGGCCTCGTAAGCAGCTGTGGATCTGCTTCATTATTGATGAGGCCTGTGTGGACAGAGGTCTGGGGCCTCCACAGAGCTGGCGACCCCCTGGCGGGGGAGGGTTTCTTTTACTCCTGAAGATGGTGTGTTTGCTGAGGAAGCTTAAAACTTGCTTCAGAGGAGGCACGGAGTTCCCAGATTTGAAGGTGGGGCTGTAGTGCTTGGAGTCCGCCTAGCCTGTCCCAGCAGCATGTATCTGGGGAGAAATTAAAGTCAGCCACTCGTTCAGAGTCGTTCTTGCTGGCTAAGGATTTGGAGCTGCAGCCCTTCGTGCCTAGGACCCCCGCATCCGAATCATGTGCATAAGGGTGGCTTTTGCTTCCCTGTAGCTTGGGGGGAACTCGGCTATGCCCCGAGGGACCAGTCACTGAGACTCAGGGAGCCTCTGTTTCCTTTCTTGGAAAATGGGCTCACAGTGGCTGGCTCATTAGGGTTATGGAGGCTCAGTGAGTGGATGTTGGGTACACATCGCTCAGCGTGTGTTGTCTTCATTACCCCGTGGCGCCTGGCACAAAACTGCCTCCACTGGGTGCACATACGTAAGTGGGAGGGCTGGGGACCCCGGCAGAGCAGAACAGGGAACAAAGCACTTGGGCAATACCAGTGGGCTGGTAGCCTGGTGGGACAGGGTGGGCTGCATGAGGGGTGAGCCAGGAGACTGGAGGCCACAGGGAAGCTCTTAGAAATTTGTCTCCTACAAAGTGGGGACCAGAAACACATTTAAGGCAGCAGACAGACACAATCAAGACTTGTTTTAGAATAGACTGAAAGCAGTGGGATGGGCGGTGAGGAGAATGTCGGGGAGGCTGACACAGCAAGGGGCAGGCGGGGGACCATGGGGTCTGGCCTGGTGTAGTACTGTGTATCCAGAGGGGCCGGGTGGAGTCGAGAACCCCTTGGAGGGTAGAATGCTCAGGACCTGGGGCACACTGGGTGTGGGGGCACGAGGGAATGGCGAGAACTCAGAAACGACTTGGAGGTTTCTAGCTTGGGTAACTGGGTGAGTGATGATGCCAAAAACTGAGGTGGGGAAGGGAGGAGGAGGTCTGGGGTAAGGAGGAGACAGATAATACGCTCAGATGACTCGATAACTGTAATATGTACACACACCCACGGAAAGCTGCCTGCAGCTGTGAAAAACAGAGCCCTGCACGGGGAGCACTAACCCACTCTCCTGACTCCCGTCGGAACTGCGGTCACAAACAAGCGGTCCAAAGGACCCATTGGCAGAATCTAGAATGGGCCGTTCTTGTCATTCTCCCATCACCTGTGCGGCCTGTGGTTCCAGGTGCTGCTAAAGAGAGGGTGGATTGCTCAGTGAACTTGGGGTCTTGGTCCCCAGCCCTAAGTTCCCTAGGATACCTGGGACACACTCTATTCTACCCTATAACCATTAAGAGGTTCATGTCCTGGTGCTGCCGCTCACTGACGGACACCTTAGGCAAGTCACATAATCTCTCCGAGTGTTTCTTCTTCCGTCTGTCCAGTGGGACTCAGCACGGCACTTTGCGAGGCTAAAATAAAATGGGTCCACAGCACATTGCCTGGGCCCTGGCACGTTGTAAATACAGCCGGTGGTGTGGCTCTTGTTATTGGAGGCTGTGCCTAGCCACACTTTAGGGAATGTATATTGGGTTTGACATCTGCTGGTGTTCTCTGTGCCCATGGGAAAAGTGAGACTAGTCCCAAGTCTATGTATACATATTTGTATATATATGTATATATATTTGTAGATATTTCTTTATTTAAGTCATCTCTGCACTCAGCATGGGGCTCAAACTCATGGCCCTGAGATCCCAAGTCGCACCATCCATCGACTGAAGCAGCCAGGCGCCCTTAAGTGTTCTATTTTCATGATGATAAACCAGAGTTAAGTTCCCATGGTTATGGGAGATCTTGCCTGATCTTCCATATTCATTCATTCATTCATTCATTCATTCACAGTTGAAGCTGTCTCAGGGAGCTCACAAGCTAGTAGGGGAGACCAGCAGGAGAATGTGTCACTAGTAATGTGTAATGTGGCACGGGTGGTTACTCGGTACCGGGGGTGGGGAAAGGGATATGCCCCCTGCTGGAGGTGGAGAGCAGAGAAGGAAGGCTAGACAGTGAGTAGGAGTGCGTTCTTAGCAGGGCCAAACCACAGGGAGGGGTTTGCTGGGTGGCCAAGAAGGGTGCTTCTCTTGGTAGAGGTGACCAGCAGAAACCCTGGCAGCTGACCCAGTGTGGGGTCTGGAGAAGAGCCAGAAGAAGCTGGAGATGTGGGCTCCTTAGATGCCATCCCTTGTGTGGGGCATGAGGCTGTGGGAGATGGAAAGCCCCTGGAAGCTTTAAGGTTGGGGGGGGATCTGCATGAGGCGTGGCACAGAGCAGGGAGGTCCGTTAGCAGTGGAGGAATTGACGTAGGGACTTCGGTGCTGGAGAGTGTGACCAAGTCAAGAGGTAGATGGGGTTGAACCCCAGGACGTGGTGACTGATTGGACCATTGGGAGGAGAGACAGGTGGGGAGGAGGACCTGGTCTGCTGGAGAAGGGGTTTCGGTTGGCCTGGGACAGTGGAATTGGAGGTGCTCGGGGGGGCGCCACTCCAGTCATCTGACAGATAGCTGGGTCAGGAAAACGTGTGCTCAGGAGAGAGGGCGGGGAGGTATCAGAATGGATAAGGCCCCTAAGAGAGGGACTGTGGAATGAGGGAAGCCCTGGGGCTAGCAGGCTAGTGTCACCGTCCCTGTGGATTCTGAACTGGGCCCCGCTGAAACCGGAGGGGCACTCAGCTTTGAATTTAGAGGGCTGGGAGCTCTGGAGATGCTTGGCAAGTTCCTGCACGGAAACCATTCATCTCATCTGGGCCTGTTTGTCTCGGGCACTCAGGGACTGGCCGGTTTGCACTGGCCTCATAGGCACTGCCCTGGGGACAGTTTCCAGTTCCCAAGGTCTCCCAAGACTGCACCCTGTGGGGTTTGCCTTAAACAGTAGCCTTACTGCTGTGCTCTGCAAGGGGGGGAGGGTGCTCAGCCTGTGCACTTGACACGCTGGCTCTTCTGAGGTTCTGTTTGTTTAGCTTTCTAATGGGCTTTCTTCTTTTCTTTTTTTTCTTTATTACTTTTTTTTTTTTTTTTTTTTTTTTTGACCAAGTTACATTAAAGTATAGGCCCAGGTTGACAGTCCACGGAGCCCAATGCTGCCATCAGAGACCTGGCTAGGGGAGGGCTGGCCCCCTTGTTATCTTGGGAAGACCACCTGTGGGTACCTGGGGCTGGGCCGGGCCTTTACATTCCAAGGTTTCAGTGGGCAGGCTGGCAGGGTGGAGTGGAGGCAGTGATGGCTGACAAGGGGGACTGACACATCTCGGGAGTAGGCCCCCCAGAGGTGTGGGCTGCCCCTCCCCAGCCATGATCGCATCTCTGCTGTCAGCCTGCGGGCTTGAGGAGCCAGCCCTGGGAAGGATAGGGAGCGAAGCAAGCTGCAGGCTGGGAGTCGGCCACTTTAACTGAGGAAATACTGTTCTCTTCCAGAAGTGTGCTCCTTCTTAGTATTCTTTGCTTTTTATTTTACAATTTTTAATAAAAGAACACAGGTGCGGAGAAGCATTTCCTTATCCTAGTGCTGGGGCCATGGCGGGGGGGTAGTGTGGGCACCTGAATAAAGGGGCTGCCATTGCCAGGCATTTAACATTTTCAAGAAAAGCTAGGAGTCTGGACTGAATGGGAAATCTACCAGTTGGCTCAAGTTTTTAAATATAAACACTGTAGGCCAAGTGAAGTCCACTTGGGGGCCAGAGGAAGCCCGGGGGCTATGGTCAGTGTTCTCCAGGCCAGGCATGCCTCACGAATATCCTGCCTGACCAAGGCACAGTGGCACTTATCCCCGGAGGGCAGGGAACACTTGACAGGACTGAGTCCCCTCCAGATTCTTCTCTGACATGAGCCTTTGTGGCTGTGGCAGGCTGAGTCCCTTTCCTAGAGTCCATGGTCTTTACTGTGGCGTGAAGGCCAGGGCTAGGTCTATGCTTTTGAACCTGTTTTTAAAGCAGCAGAGCCTCTGCACAAACCAAATCTCACAGGGAACAGGACAGACAGAAAAATCAGGGCTGCCTGGGTTGTAGAGAGAGTCTGGAGTTCTGCCCCCAGGCTGCCCTCTGCCCTCCCCCTGGGGTACCTCTGCCGGGCCCCACAGAACACAGTGTAGTGGTTGCCCAGCTGTGGGCCAGTGCTCTCCACCCCTCCCAGCCCTGGCACGCTGTGGCTTGAATGGGAGGAGAGGGCAGTAGGGCTGGAAGGAGAGCGAGCCTCAGTGGGTCTGGGCCTGGCTGGCTCCTTGCCTGTGCTCTGACTGGTACTTGCACACTGGGTGCCGCCGTGGCTGCTGGGCACTGTCTATGCATCAGCCCTTGACAGTGCACATCACGGTTTCCATTTCACAGCTGGGTAGACCAAGACGCAGGAAGGGGAAGTGAGTTGCCCACAGGTCACTTGGCTGGCTTGTGGAGGGGCCTCAATCCCCCCACCCCGGCCTCTGGCCTCCAAGGCTCCAAAGGTTGCCTCCTCCTTTGGGGCCTCTTTCTTTATTTTTCACTTGGAATTGCCCTGCTCATGGGGGGGTCCTCCCCCGCTGCCCCCCACCCAGCAGCCCCCAGCCCCATCCACCCAAGGCTCCCAGGTCCCAGGATTGACGGTTTCCATCCCTGGTGTTTCTGGGGCCCTGCGCTTTAGTTTGCAAAGCCCCCTTCAGACAACAGTCTCGTTTTTGCTGGTGTCAGGCTGACTCGTCTAAACAGGACTCTCCTTTCTTTCGCCACACAGGAGGCAGAGCCCTCTGAGCCCAGAAATGCGGAGGTGACAAGGAAACCCAAGGCCGCTATTCTTTCCGCCAGCAAAAGGCCCAAGAAGGAGGCGAAGAAGAAGCGGTAGAAGAGGAGGCCTGCAGAGCCGAGGGCGGGGCAGGGACCTTTGGGGCCAGCCCTCCTGGGACTCAACGTCCTGTTCCCTCAGTCCCAGGGTCAGGGCTGAAGTGGCTGGGCTGCTCTCTGACCACAGAGATTTGGACAATCATGACAGTCCCCAGGTCCCAGCCGGCAGCCCACCACTTCCTCTTCCTTCTGCTTCCGTGACAGTGTAGAGCTAAGGGGACTAGAACACCCTGCGTGCATAGGCTGTGTAAACAGTCTGTTTGTTCAGCCCTGGGTCAGCTCCATACTTAATCACTGTGTCCAGCCTTCAGCCCCCCACTGTGGATTCACGCTGCATTTCAGAGTCGTGATCTCATGCCGACAAGCACCACCCTCCCCCGGTGACGCGGGCAACGCAGATCTGCTCGTCAGCCACCTTCGTCCCTGCTGTACAGATGGAGCCAGGCCAGCCCTGCCCTGTATGTTCAGGTCCAGACGCCACGGCCGCTGTGATGTAGGAGGTCCCTCCAGCACAACAGCTGGGTCCAAAGCTGGCAGGGGAACCCACGGGTTAGGAAAGCTATCCAGGTGGTGCCTGGTTCTCCTCTGGCAGATGGAAGGGATTTGGCTTATGAGTACATGTGCTTGGGCCCAAACTCTCTTAGCCTCTGAAATGGGGGGCTTGTCCATCTCAGACCGACCCCTTTTCAGCCCACCTTGGCGTATTCACTGTGTGCCTTTTGGCTTCCGTCTTTACACCTCCCCTCCCCCAGTTCTTTCAACCCCAGAACAGTGAGGAAAAGTCATCTGGGCAAGTAAACATCAATAAACTGCCTCACGTGCTGAACGCCCTGTGTGTTACCTGCTGCTGAGGGAGAGGGGGAGGCTGGGGTCCTTCCCTGGGTGCGGGCAAGGGGTTCACCCCAAGGGAAGTGGGAGAGTAGGGCCGAGGATGGTCAGAGTAGCGCTGCAGGCCGAGCCATTCTGGGATAGCTTTCAGGAAGGGTCCAGCCAACAGCTTCATGTGGCCCTTAGTCATTGGAAACACTCGCGAATGTCCGTGCGTGTGTGAGAGTTTCCACCAGGGCTGGGCCCCACTCACTCTCCAGTTCCCATTGCCAGAGGAAGATGCTGCTTGTCTTCCGAGCAGCTTGAAAAAACTAGCTAGAAGGCCTCACATGGCACGGGGTGGGTCACGCAGGTCCGGTCATAGGCCCTGAATCGGCTGCCAAGGCAAAGCCTCGAGCTCTAGTAACTGATTTGCTGGGCTGCTTTCCAGTTTGCCAAACACTTTCCCAAATGTCGTCACAACCAGCGAGGAGCCGGTAGGACTTCCATTTTAGAGATGGGAGACTGAAGTCCAAAGTACTTGAAAGTGCCAGAAGTCGGGCTTGGGTCCAAGTCCACGGCCCTTTCCTTGGTATTTAACAAACACTCAGTGAGTGTCTGTAGGCGCAGTGCGTAAGGGGCCCCACTAAGGTCTGGAAAGTCTAGGGACTGGAGCTTCGGCAGAGCAGGACCAGGTGTGGCCAGATGTTTAATGAGAGCACCAGTGAGGCGCCTGGGATGCGGAAAGGAGGAAGCTTGCCTAGCCCAGTGTGCCTAGCCCAGTGGGGGGACTCAGACATGGAAGGAGGCTTGGGGTGGGGAGTTGTCCAACAGGGGAGCAGCAGATCCTGTGGAAGCTGAGCAGAGGGACGCCCAGCTCCATCTGGGTGATCAGCACAGCCACCTGGCAGAGGGGAGGTGACTGAATGGAGTCTTAAAGCCTGGCTGGAGGTGAGACCAGAGGGAAATCATGCTGGGAGAGTGGACCTACTCCAGCCTCCAGCAGGGGAGACCGCTTCCAGCTCACAAGAATAAGGCTACCTCAGTAGGTCCAACTCCCTTAGAGGCTGTTTGCCAGAGAACAGTCCTTGGAAGCAAGAGGGTCATCCTCTGCTCCACCAGCCCCTCATGTCATGCTTACTATGGACCGAGTTTGCAGCCTTTGGCTCTCCTGACTGCTAGGACCCCACCTTCACGCCGTTTCCCTCCCGCGTCACTGGCTCCTCCTCATCAGAGGGGTACCAGGTCTCTGTCCTTGGTCTTCTCATCTCTGCACACAGCCCTTAGAGATCTTATCCAGGCTCTTGACCTTAAATCCCACCTACATACCTGCTGATGTCCCCCAAGCAAATCCCTCCAGATCCCGGTCCTGAACTCCAGACTCCCATATCTGACTTCTCTCTCTGTCTGGGTTCCCAACACATCTCAAAGCAAATTCCAGATTTCTCAGCAGCAGTTTCTGAGGTTCATCCACATTGTAGCAAAGTGTAGCATTCATTTCACTTTAGAGCTATAATGCTATCCCATTGTGTGCATGCGTGGGGAGGTGTAGCTGTGTGGTATCAAAGGAATTTACATCTCTGATTTTCAGAGTCCACCAAATGGAGGTCATCTAATAACCTTGCACGGCAATTGTAAAAATTAGACATGCTGGGCGCCTGGGTGGCTCAGTCAGTTAAACGTCTGCCTTCGGCGCAGGTCATGATCCCAGGGTCCTGGCATCCAGCCCCACATTTGGCTCCCTGCTCGGTGGGGAGTCTGTTTCTCCCTCTGCCCCTCCCCCCACTTGTGCTATTTCTGTCTCTCTCTCTCTCTCAAAAAAACCCCAAAAAACCAAAAAACCAAAAACCAAAAACCAAAAAAAAAAAAAAAAACCCCGAAAAACTTTTAAAAAATTAGACATGCTGGGGGAAACTGGAAGGCTCGGTCAGTGGAGCGTATGACTCTTGATCTCGGGGTTGTGAGTTCGAGCTCCACACTGGGTGTAGAGATTACTTAAAAATAAAAGTCTTAAAAAAAATGACACATGCTTTATGTGTGTGAGGTGCCTGGAGCATAGTGGGTAGTTTATGAATGGTAGCAGTGAAAATGATTATTTTTCATTCAGATAAATTTTTCATTAAAACATTCTGACCTTGGAGTGCCTGTCTGGCTCAGACTCTTGATCTTAGGGTTGTGAGTTTGAGTCCCACATCAGGCATGGAGCCTTCTTTAAACAAACAAACAAACAAACAAACAAACAAACATATCCCCTCTCACCGCCTTCCGTGGCAAACATGGATTCCAGGTCATCCATGATCTTAACTTCTTCAGAAGACAAGCGTGTCCTTAGCCGCTCAGTCCTGGGAAATGATAAGGGAGAGGTTCTGAGGAGAGCTCATGCTTGCCTTTGTACTTGTAGAGCTCTTTATATTTCTAGATTTTGCTATCAGTCTTTCCCTTGCACATTTATTCAACAGTTTTGCAAATACTGGAGGTTGAAAGCCACAGGGCAGTCAAAGGGGGGAGGAGCTACCTTTAAAGAAATTCTAAATAAGCACACAGAATGAGTTCATTAGTCATCGGGGAAATGCAAATGAAGACCACAGGGTGATGCCGGAATGACTAAAACGGAAAAGACTGACCACACCAAATGTTGGGGAGACCACGGAGGGACTGGAACTCTTACACTTCACTGATGGACATGTCAAACAGTGCAACCACTTTAGAAGACAATCAGAGAGTGTCTTTAAGAAGTTCAACATACATCTACTCTATGACCCAGCACTCCACTCCTTGATGTTTACCCAAGAGAAAAGAAAATATTTGTTCATGAAAGTCTTGCACTAAATCCTGGCTAAAATATTCATAGCTGCGTTATTCCTAAAAGGCAAACACTGGAAATAGCCCAGATGCTCATCTTCTGTAGAATGCATAAACCGTAGCATATTATACAGCAAAATACTACACCATAAATAAATGATCTACTATACAGGCAATAATATGAATGACTCTCAGAATTATTACATTGAATGAAAGAAATCAAATATACCCCAAAACAAATACAATAAACACTGTCTAACTCTATTCATGTGGAATTCTAAAATAAACTAAATTGTGGTGATAGAAATCAGATCAGTAGTTGTTTCCAGGAGGACTGACTAGGAAGGGGCACAAGAAAAATGTTCTGGGGTGATGGAAATGTTCTGTATCAATGGAAATGTTCTGTATCTTGATACACGGTTTCCAAAATTGAATGCTTAAGATCAGAGAATTTCATTATGTATCAATTAAACCTTAATAAAACACCTTCTTGGGAGCCAGGCACTAAGCTATGTGCTTTGTAAACATTATGTAGTTTAACTTCTCAGCAAATCCCATGAGGTAGATATTATTGTCTCTGCTTTACAAATGAGAAAAGCAAGGCTCAGAAAGGTTAAGCAACTTCCCTCAGGACACACAGCTAGAAAAATTAGAACTCAGGCAGTATGACTCCAAAGCCCATGCCTCAAAGTTCCCTCTTCTCCCTCTACCCATTTTCTTCTCTAAGATTTTACAGATGGGAGAATCATATCTCAAATAGCACCAGAGACATGACCAATGCCACCTATGCTCTTTGGAGTCAGAACTGACCTAGAACACAGATCTCTGGAGCTTTCTTCCTGTATCACACAACTTCACTTGGGCAAAGAGGTCAAGCTCGCTCCTACTTCTACCCAGCTCAGGATTGGGAGCTAAAAGTACAATTTTTATTTTTTATTTTTTATTTTTTAAAGATTTTATTTATTTATTTATCAGAGAGAGAGAGAGCGAGCACAGGCAGACAGAGTGGCAGGCAGAGGCAGAGGGAGAAGCAGGCTCCCTGCCGAGCAAGGAGCCCGATTCGGGACTCGATCCCAGGACGCTGGGATCATGACCTGAGCCGAAGGCAGCTGCTTAACCAACTGAGCCACCCAGGCGTCCCTAAAAGTACAATTTTTAAAGAGTTGAGAATGACATTCATATTATAGGAGACCCAAACCTAGAGCATAGATAATGAGACTTCAAAAAGAGACTGAATTTTTCATCTGCCTTTGTACTGCTACAGTAGTTCCAGAGGTTTTCTGTGAGTCGTGGAGGTTTGCCATTCACTCTCCTGGCAATTAAGTCATGCTACTCCCAAGCATTGTCCTCCCCTACCAGCCCCCCACCAGACTCACCTGTTACTTCCCTCCATGTCTTCCTGTTTGCAAGATGTCCAAAGCCTCCAGCACATTCAGCAAGCTTCCCTCTACTTAAGAGGAACACGCATGAGTTTCTCACCCTCTCCTTGACAAACAGAGTTCTAGAGGGATTAACATCAAGAACAACAAAAACAGCCCATCTAATTTGGTTTTAACTCACATCCAATCAGTTAACATTAGGAGTGGTTGTCGGGTTGAGCCCATCAAGTTTTTCTTTCATTTTTTTTTTTTTTAAGATTTTACTTATTTATTTGTCAGAACAGCTCACACGCCGAGTGCACACGCAGGGGGAAGGGCAGGCAGAGGGAGAAGCAGACTCCTGCTAAGTGAGGACGCAGGGCTTGATCCCAGGGTCCTGGGATCATGACCTGAGCTGAGGGCAGACGTGTAACAACCGAGCCACCCAGGCATCTGTCGTCAGGTTGTTTTAAAAGCAATGCAGTCTTTGGCGTTCTTAGAGGCCACTACCTTGTGTTTTGGGGGGAATTTGGCTGAAACCATGACAACTTCTTTCCCCCAGAGCTCGGCTCTCTGAGAGGAAAAACATGTAATAGAAATATATACATATTTATAATACATAACTATGTAAAATATATATGTTCCCCCAGCCTGTGTCCACTAAAGAGAAACTTCTCTGGAGATTTCTCTGTCTCCTCTTCAAAAGTTGCGGAATGTATTTCTGGTCTGCCTTTTCTCTGGAACTGGCAAAGGGTCCTGTGAATGAATCACCCTCTTTCTTGGGACTGTTTTGCTTCAAGAGCGCAGGGGGGGTACAACACGATGATAAACAGCCTCTTGAATGATGTCTCCTCCCCCATTGCAGGGCCTGAGGCCTATGAGCTCACAGGACCAAAGGAAGCTGAGCTTTTGGAGGCGAGGATCCCTGGGCTTCCGCGTTGATGGAAGGGGAGCCACGGAGCAGGCCCCCGGCCGTCTGTGTGATTCATCCCTGCTGATCGCGAGGCCGTGGACTTCATAGCTTTGAGTTTCAACTTCCTTCTCTGGAAAATGAGGCCAGGAAGCTGACAGCCCTTTTAGTTTTCTGTCGTCCAGGGGCCCTCCGCGTCTGCACGGCCACTTGATGGAAGCGCTGAACCTGAAATATGGTGCTCGTCTCCTAAGCCAGGGAAAGATCAAGGCCTGTGGCCCCTCACAAGGCACAAAGGGGTTCAGTTCAGCGGAGCTTGGGTCAACAAACACACGCCAGCCCCAGGTCTCCCCAGACCCTGAGCTGGGCACCAGGGACACCAAAGTGGATCAGTCCTGCGCAGTGGCCCCTGCCTTCAATTTGTGAGGCCAGGTGACACACGGACAAGTACAAGAGACTGTGCCGAGCCTGCTGATGTTGCTCCTGAGGGGCTCTGGGAATGCAGAAGAAGGCCCTGACTCAGCCTGGAGGAGAGTCCGGGAAAGTTTCCAGGGGGAGGTGACAGTCGGAGGATTAAAGCATTGGGTGAAAGGAGGGGATGGAATGAGACCTTGGACAACACCCTTCCCCACTCGGGGCCTAAGCCTCCTTAGAATACACTCGTGGAAGATGGCCCCAGTGGGTGGCTGGGGTCTCCCCACTCTGGACTGCTTGGGTGGGGAAAGTGTCGTTGTTCGCTGTTGAGCTTGGAGAGCTCCTGGTCCAGCAGCCAGCAGATGCTGGCCTTATCCTGGCATTCAAGGCCTGGCCCTCGTCGGCTCCTAGGCCCACAGTCCTCAGAGAGCACAGGGGCACCTACCACCCTGTCAGCTCTGATCAAGTAAGTCCCAGTTCGTGTGGGAATAGCCCGAGCTGAGAGAGGTGGGAGTGAGTCGCCCTTTCCTCCCCTGACCCCGTGCCCTGCCCCTGAGGCCACTGGAGAATTGGCACAGGGCAGGAGGGGGAGAGCTCTCCAGGCTGATGAAGGGCTTAGGTGCACAGAGGCCTGGATGATATCAAAAGGGAAATCATTACTCAGAAGTGTCCGTCCCTCTGGCAAACTGCTGGAGTCCCTGGCCCCGGGTGGGCCGGGCAGCATCCTATGGTCCTCAGTCCCACCAGCAGCTCTGTCTCACCCCTGCCAGGCTGAGCTCCTGGAAAGTGTGAGCCCCTCTTGCTCAACACCCCTCCTCCCTTTCCCTCTGGTCTCCCCACTCCCCTGTCCCTGCACGCCCAGGGGCTACAGCTGCCCTGTGTTCCTGTCTTCACTCATGTGGCCTCCCAGCAACGTCTGACCCAGGAGAAACCCCTTCTGGGAAGCCAGAGCCCCTTCGGAGGCCTTCTAGACATGAGGGCTCCCTGGGAACTGCCTGCCTTCTTCTCCTCCTCTACACAGCAACCTGCTCCAAGCCTCGGTTTCCCTGCCCAAGAAACGGGTAGAACAAAAGCACCTTTTCCAAGGGCTTGGTGAAGGGATTCGATGAGTTAACACGAAGAAGGCAGTTAGCGCCCGATGCAGTGTGTTTGGTAAGTGTTGGCTGAAGAATTACTGATTTTTCACCATCTCCATGGATACCTAGAGAGGGTTTCTCCAACATAATTTGGCCAAAACTGAACTCTTGACATTTTCCCCTTAGCAGGCTCCTACCCAGGCTTCCCCATCTCAGTAAAAGGCAACTCCATCCACCCAAACTAGAAGCCTGAGGATCAGTCTCGATTCGGCCTCTCCGTGTGGCCACACTTCCGATCAGAGCGAGGACTCTGGCCGCTTCCCCCATGCCCTCGAGCCGGGGCGTTTCTGGCTGCCTCCCCACCAGGGCTCAGCCACCTCAGCCCCTCCCAGAGGGCTGCCCGCCTCTCTCTGCCCCTGCTGGCAGCTGCCAGCAGGATCTTTCAGAAACATACGCTGATGTGTCTCCCCTCCTGGGCCCTCCCAGGGCTCACGAGGCTCTGGGCTCCAGTTTCATCTCCCATTGCCCCCCTACCGCCCCCCATGGCTCCACACAGACCAATTTGCCTCAGTTCTCACCACAGGGCCTTTGCCTGAACACTCGCCCCTCCCCCACCCCCACCAAATCTTTATATGGCCACTCTTTTCATCCTTCAAGCTTTAGCTAAAATTCACCTCCTCTGAGAAGCCCTCCATGTCCCCCTGTCCTCCTGCTCCCCGCCTGCTCCCCATCCTGTTCCCCCCGCCCCGTCGACTCCCACTCTAGCACGGCCTGGATTTCTGTGTCAGTAGGTTTGTTCTCTGGCTTTTGACCACCTTTCACTTCTCCTGAGATCTCGCCCTGGGATCTTGAAGTCTGGGACTGTATGCGTTTCATCAACCAGGGTGCAAACACCAGACAGGAAATGTTTCTTCAACTCTTCAGGCCTCCACCAGATCTCCAGACCTGGCCTCTGTGACCTTGGGCAAGTTACTCACCCCCTCTGGGCCTTGAGTTTCTGATGCCCGGCAGGTAGAGAGGCTTGACTGGTGATGGCGCAAGGTGTAGCAGGGAGGGGATGCCGCCCAGGTTGGCCCTTACACCCGCTGTATATTTCCCGGGGCACATTTCCTCCTGTTGACACAGAAAGCACTCCGTGTTTGCGGAGCTGACTCAGATCAAGTAGCCCCATCCCAAGGCCCTGGAAACACCTATACCAGCATCTCTAGGAATGGGAAGGCTTTAGGGGAGCTAGTTCAAGGCCTAGGAAGCTAATTTTAACTATTAGGTGATTAAATATATTTAATTATTGGGAGATAGCTGTGGTGGGAAGTTGAGCACAACCACAAGTGGCAAGAGGCCTGGCTCAAGTTAGTGTTGTGGGGAGAGACGGCCCTGCCAACTCTGGGCCTCCCCCATCCAACCATCTGGATGGGAGAGGTCTCAGCCAGGGACTGTGGCCCCAGGGAGCTGAGGCCTGAGCCAAGACGGGGGCTGGGATCCTTCCTGGCTCCTTGTGAGTTCCCCACCCCCCGAGCTGGCATGGGCATGGGGAGAAGGTGAGGCCAGACTCAGGGCGTGACTTGGGGCAGGGCGGCTGGCTCAGTTCCTGGTCTCGAAGCCTGAGCTAATGTACTAGCCTCAGGCAGTGGCTGGACTAGGCCTGGCACTGCTCCAGTGGACCTGGGCAACCCAGGCCTGAGGTTCCTGTCCCAACAAGCATGGGGCCTATTCAGGGTCAAGCCCTGGTCTGGGTATGACCCAGGTCCAACCTCTAACCCCTGGAGCTCTTTGGTCTGTGGGTGGGGGTAGAGGGTGGGGAGTGGAAGGGTTCAAATGAGCCTTCCTTGTGAGAAGTACAGATGGGGTCTGTGAAGCTTTGGCCGAGGCTGGAGGGTCAGAAGAGGGACCAAAGAAGGAGCAGGATTAACCAGGGAGGAGAGGCAGGGGATAAGGACATCCCAGTCAGGGAAAACAAGAGCAAAAGCCTGGAGGTGAGACAGTGTCGTGGGAAGAGGGGGGTTGGCCAAGATGAAGGTAGAACTGGAGAGGCCTGCAGGGCCCCGTGTGACCTCCTAAGTGTGGGCTCTGGCTGGAGACCACAGGGAGTCAGTGAAGGACTAGAGCTCTGGTTTGGGAAGAGGAACTCGAGGGCTGTTACAGAATGAGTCGGGGATGGGGGATCAGATGGGGCTACTTGATCTGAGTCAGCTCCGCAAGACAGGATGGTGTCTGGGTAAGCTAGGCCCCACCTAGGTCTTTGGGGGCTGAGGGGGCTGGGGGAGACTGGAATGCCTGGTTTTGGGCTGAAGGGCCTGAGAGGAGGGGGCAACTATCCCTAAGTGGAGGACCCAGGAGGAGGCCAGTTTCAGGAAACAGAGAGGATGTTTCCTGCTTAGGAAAAGAGGGATATCCTAGAGCCGAGAGTGGGCACTGGGGCACTGTCCTGGGGAAGGGTCTGCGAGATGATGGATGGAGGTATGCAGAGCTCTGTGGGGAGGCGGGGCAGGTGTAGATGCTAGGGCTGGGGAGGGGGAGGGGGTAAAGCTGGCTGGTAGTCCCTTCCTTCTCAGATCTTCTCCCTCTGGCTCCTTGGAGGCAGGGAGCGGGCTTGGTTAGGAAGTGTGGGGGGAAACGTTTCTTGGAGGCATGTGGGGACTGGGACTCCTGTTGCCTATGGCAGTGACCTGGATAACATTTCTTCTGTTGGCTTTCCTCCTTTCTCCTTCCCTGCCTCTGTAGCTTCTCGGATCCCTTCCCAAGTGAGCTCTTGTCTCAGGGTCGGCTTTGGAAGGGCCAAAGAGAAAGTCTGGTTGAAGCCATGGGACTATGGGCTCCTCTTAGGGGAGCATGGGCTGCGTCCTTGACCTTAAACCCAGGCCCAAGAGCGCCCCCTCCGTCTGCCTCTGCAGAGGGTTTGTGGAAGTAAACAGGGTGAGCCAAGGCTGAAGGGAAGGGGAAGCAGGGTCCTGGGACATCAGGGAGAGAACTGGGCACTTCCCCTGGGAGTTTCTGTCTTCCTCATCAGATGGGGTCAGGAGCAAAATGAGCACCAGGATCCCAGGCAGATGCACCTCCAGGGGCCAGCCCAGATCAGGTGGAGAGAGGTCAAGTGCATGACCAGCTCACCCTTAAGGACTTTGGCTCCCAGGAGCCCTGAGCTCTGGAGCTCTGGGACCAGGCCTTGTATTGGGTGTTCAGATCAGTTGGGGAGCAAAGACTGTGATCAGTCACCAGCAACCTATACTACCTCCTATTGCTCCAGTAACATGAGCTTATGATAGAAAACTACAAAAGAAAAGATAAGCACAAAGGAAAAAAATAATTTAGCACATCTCTGCTCCTCCATCCCTGGGACAACTGCTAGAAACATGCTAGTGTTTATTTCTTTCTCCCATGCCCATTTTTTTTTTTTAGCAAAGATGAGATTATATTATTTCTTCTTATTATTTTTAAAAGTTTTTATTTATTTACTTAGAGAGAGAGCATGACTGGGCAGGGGCAGAGGGAGAGGGAGAGAGAATCCCAAGCAGACTCCCCACGGAGCATGGAACCTGACCTGGAGCTTGATCTCATGACCCTGAGATCACAACCTGGCTGAAATCAAGAGTTGGACCCTTAACTGACTGAGCCACCCAGGTACCCCAGAATTATATTAGTAATACTGTAACATTTTAATTTACTAATTAAGGGTGAACTCTCTCTATGGCAAAATATATAGATCTAAATTGTTAATTTTTTAAAAAGATTTTATTTATTTATTTGACAGAAAGAAAGAACACAAGTTGGCAGAGAGGCAGGTGGAGAGAGAGGGGGAAACAGACTCCCTGCTGAGCAGGGAGCCCCATGCGGGGCTTGATCCCAGGACCCTGGGATCATGACCTGAGCCGAAGGCAGAGGCTCAACCCACTGAGCCACCCAGGCGCCCCACTGTGAATTTTTTAAGGCTGCTCTCGTTGTCCACTCTATTCATGGAATCTTAGGCCGACTCACCAGCAATAACAGTAACAACAGCAGTATATCCGCACGTATATCCGCCAATCACTTAAGAACCATGTGATGTATATACTGTTATCTCCAGTTTCCAGATGAGAGAAGTGAGGGCGAGAGGGGTCAAGTGACTGGTCCAAGGTCACAGGGCTATCGAGGGAGGATTGAAAGCGAGGTCTCTGTAGTTGCTCTTTGTTTTTTCCCCCGCATCGGGCTCCCTGCTAGGTGGGGAGTCTGCTTCTCCCTCTCCTACTTTCCCTGCTTGTGTCCCCACTCTGCTGTGTCTCTCTCTGTCAAATAAACAAATAAATTAAAAAAAAAAAAGATTTATTTTTATTTATTTTGGAGAAAGAGAGAGTGGAGGGGAGGGGAAGAAGGAGAGAACTTTCAGCAGACTCCCCACTGAGCGAGGAGCCCCATGCGGGACTCGATACCACAACCCATGAGATCATGACCAGAGCAAAACCCAAGAGTAGGAGGCTCAACGGACTGAGCTACCCAGGCGCCCTTCCATAGCTGCTCTTAGCAAGGATGTCTGGCCGGCTGATGGGTCTCCTTCGTTGGGTCCCCATATTTGTTTCCACCTAGAAATTTGGATGAATTGGAGCCCTGTTGTATGCATTTTACCATTTCCCCTCGGAGGCAATCTTTACATTGGGGTTGGCAGGGTGGGGTCAGGCAGTCCTCACCGTCCCGCTCTCTTAAGGCTCCCTGGACATGTCACTGAACATTTTCCCTCAGCAGCTATGGAAACAACACTGACCTGAGAGTGGAAGGGGCTTGCCTAAGACCACACCATGCAGAGACTGCACTGGACTGGGGTGCTGGTTTCCGATTCTCTCCCTGAGAGTGGACAAAGCATGTGGGATGCACAGGGACATAGGAGTTAGAGGCCCAAGCTGCAGAGGACCATCCCTGCGGCATTGGTCCCCAACCCTGGCACAAGACCTGCAATATAGGAGACCTGTGAACAGTTAACGAGGCCAGGACTGGGAGGGGTGTCTGCAGAAGGCTTCCAGGAGGGGCCTGGGGGTGAGCAGGGTTTGGACAATCTGAGAGAGGGGAGACGGTGGACCACACTACACGGACAGATGGGTAGAGGCAGGGACGGGACAAGGAGAAGACTGACCAGATGAGGGGTCTGGGAGTCTTTCAGGGGCCAGAGAAGACCCAGAGGCCCCCAGCCCAGCCTTCGGGGCAATCCCCTAACCACTGCAGAGCCTGCCCCGGGTAATTCCTGAACAGGAACAGTAGGAGGAAGTTGTATAAGCGACACTCAGCTGGTGAGTGGGAGGCATGGCTTGGTTTCATTTCCAGACGGAGGCCTGGAGTCGTGTGGCTCTGATGCCCACCCCCACCCTGGCCCAGCCCCTGCTGCCTCTGCCCTTGACTCAGGCGGTGGTGAACCCATAGCCCAGGGAGGCCAGGAAGGAGGCAGCAAGGCCAGGAAATGGGGAAGTCCTGTCACATGGAAGTGCCCCGAGAGAGTAGCCTGATGCCTCTTTCTCTGCCAGACCAGACAGTGAACTCTGGAGGCCTTCCACTTCCTCCCTGCCTGGCAAACCCTTTCCTGTCCTTCCAGACCCAACCTAAATGTCCCTCACTGGGGCAGCTCCTGGAGAAACTGAGGCAAACTGAGAAGTGGCTACCTCTTCTGGCTCTTCCAGCCCTCAGACTGCCCTAAGAAGTCGATGGAAAGAATCACGGTTCATGGAGCATGTGCAGTGCCCAGGGCCCCACGCTAGCTCCCTCTTGGCCTTGACACCTGATTGGATCCTCTCTCAGCATCACTGGTTCTTTGTACAATCACCAAGTGCTTGATGTCACTGGCAGAGTGAGGCTCGGTGAGGTCACACGGGCTGTACATGCGGGGCGGGATTTTTTTTTTTTTTACGATTTTATTTATTTGACAGAGATCACAAGTAGGCAGAGAGGCAGGCAGGCGGGGGTGGGGGCGGGGAAGCAGGCTCCCCGCTGAGCAGAGAGCCCTGACTCGGGATTCAATACCAGGACCCTGAAATCATGACCTGAGCTGAAGGCAGAGGCTTAACCAACTGAGCCACCCAGGCGCCCTGGGGCGGGATCTTTTGGACAAGGGAGTTCATGGCTCCTGGTCCTCTAGCTTGGAATGCATCAGCATCTGTTTCCCCTTCTGGCTTGAGAGCCCCCAAGGGTTAGGGTCTGTGTCCTGGGATACCTGGCCCAAAGGAGGTGCTGAGCCATGGACAAATCTTTGAACTTCTTAACCTGCCTTCAACGTGACGAGGACACAGGCTGTTGCCTTGTATACGACAGGCATTTAACACATTCTTGTGACATTAAGAAGCTTTGATCCTAGTCTAGGTTGTCCTCAACTGGTGGTATGACCTTGGGTAATCACTTCAATTCCTCTGTCCTCAGTTTCTCCAGCGTTAGAAGGAAATGTTTGGAGACAGCTCTCTTGGCTTCCTGCCAGTCCTAAAATCCTTCCCTTTGCTCTAGAACCTAATGTGGCATATACATTTCCTCTGTTAGTAACATCTTGGTTTAGCATGGTACATTCGTGACAACTAATGAGACGATATTGGTATATATTATTAGCTAATGTCCACACTTTACTCAGAGTTCCTTGGTTTTTCCCAAATGTCCCTTTTTTGGTCCAAGATGCCATCCAAGATGCCACATTACATTTCATCATTTTGTCTCCTTAGGCTCTTCTTGGCTGTGACAATTTCTCAGACTTTCCTTGGTTTTGATGACCTTGACAGTGTTTTTTATTTTAGATTTTATTTAATTATTTGGCAGAGAGAGTGAGCACAAGAGGTGGGGAGGGGCAAAGGGACAGGGAGAAGCAGACTCCCCACTGAGCAGGGAAACCAACATGGGGATGGATCTCAGCACTCAGAGGTCAGGGCCTAAGCCAAAGGCAGACGCTTAACCGACTGAGCCACCCAGCTGCTTGACCTTGAAAATTTTAAGGAGAACTGGTCAACTAATATTTGTAGCATATCTCTTTACTGGAATTTGTCTGATGTTTTCCTCATGATTACATGGGGATTACGGGTTCTGGAGAGGAAGACCACAGAGGTGAAGTGCTGCTCTCATCACATCATATCAAGGGCACATATCATTACCATGACTTATCCCTGTTGATGTTGACATTGACTACCTGGCTGAGGCAGAGTTTGTCAGGTTTCTCCATTTCAACATACCTCCCCGCCCCTGCTTCTGCGCTGTTCTCCTTGGAAGGAAGGAAGTCACTAAGGAATGCAGAGTTACGCTCCCCTCCTCGAAGGCAGAGTAGAGTACTAGCATTTTTTCTTCTTAAGTATCTACTTTTCGAAGCACTCCCACAAAACATTGCTACAGTCCATCTTTCCAACAAGCCTGGGAACCAGTGGAGATGGCGACATTCCATGAGGGGGAAGTGGAGGCTCAGGGAGGGGCTGGAGTGGGGTCAGCTGTTGGGTCAGGCTCTGTGGGCCCCGCCTCTCCCCCTTGGACGTGAAATAGGTGAAGGCCGTGAAGGCCGAGGCGCACAGAAGTTCTGGGCTGGATAGAACCCCTGAAGCATCATTCTCAGGGGGGACTTGAATTCTGCCTGGGTTTGGATTCGATCCTGGAGTCCTGCACTCCGCTGCTGTGGCATGTGGCGTCCCTGAGCCTCAGTCTCCTCCTCTGTCCCATGGGGATAACAGTAGCTCCTACCTCACAGAGCTGGAAGGAACACACGAGATGCTACACACAGAGCCCCAGGACGGGGCACTGGCCAGGAAGCAGTGTGCACAGTGACGGGGAGCTGGTGCTCTGATGATTATTTTTACAAGTATTCTTTGAAGCCCTCCTGTTGCAGGCTGTCTCCTGTCTGCGCAGCAGGTTTCTACCCCCTCTGATCCGGGGGTCACCGCTCTGGCTGCAGATTTCCGCCCTGCCCTCTGCCCTCCCGCCAGGCCAGGCAGATCAAGGGCCCTGGCTCCTTTCATCTTTCCTCACAAACATCCAGAGACATGGTGGAAGGAGGCCTGGGCTGGAGGGGGGCTGGTTCTGCCTGCCAGAGGACTCCCCCCTTCCCCATGACCTTGGGAGAATGTCTGTCCTTCTCTGGGCCTCTACTGGGGCCTGAGGGGAGTGGTGGGATGATGAATGACTGACTCTCTTGGCTCCTGCCCTTCACAGGAACCTGGGTTGGGGGCAGGTGTCTCCCTTCTCTTCACACGGGCAGGTCTTTTCTCCCTGTGACATCCCCTGTTTTGTCACCAGACTCTGGGCTGGACAGAGAAGCATTTGAACCTCAGGCTTCCCATCTGCAAATTGGCCATGCATACCCAGAAGGTGGGGCTGTGAGGATTTTGATGGTTAATGTCATGATTTGCTCAAGGTGCCCGCTGTCTCCATCCCTTCCCTGGAAGGCGGGTGGATACTGGAGGAACCTGCTGGAGGCTGGCCACCCTGCTGGCAGCTGGCCTCTGAGGGAGAACACGCTCACCTGACCCGAGTGCCTCCTGAATCTCATGGGGCTTGGGATGCATCTCTACTGTCCTCGGGCTGGTTTGGGCTCACTCCCTGGAACTCCCGTGTTCATATATACCGGGTAGGCCCAGGGCTTGGCTTCAGCTGGTCCTCAGCTGTGGCCACCATCAGAGGCCTCCAGACTGTTCTTCCCTGCCCCACAGCCTGTCTTCCATTCAGTGATAGAACATCTCCCCAGGCCCTCCTCTGCTCACAACCCTCAATGGCTCCCCAAGGCTTCCGGGACAGAAGCCAAGCCTGGCATTCAGGGATCCTCAGGGCTCACCCCAGCCGCCCATCTCCCCTCCCCTCCCCCACTTCAGCCTGCTGTGCTCCATCGCCCTGCCCTGATCGCAGTTCCAAACACAGCAGTGGTTTGGGCCTCTGTATCTTTGCTCATGCTGTTCCCCTTGCCTGGAACATTATCTCCATCTGATTTTCACCAGCAGTGCTCTCCTTAGGCTTCTACACTCTCCATAGTGGACCTTCTTTCTTCACCAACCTCCTACTCCACCACACACTCTGGACGGGGTGGGGTGGGGGTTGGGGAGGTTTCTCTGAGCACCGCCCCCACCCCCACCCCCAATGCTTGCCCCTTCACTGTGCCTGGTGCACTGGTCTAACTTCCCTCTCCTTGAGGCTATGAGCAACTCTAAGGCAGAGGCCCAACTTGGTTTCTTTTCTTTTTTTTTTTTTTTTAAGATTTTATTTATTTATTTGAGAGAGAGAGACAGTGAGAGCATAAGAGAGGAGAAAGTCAGAGGGAGAAGCAAACTCCCCATGCCCTGATGTGGAACTCGATCCCGGGACTCCAGGATCATGACCTGAGCCGAAGGCAGTGGCTTAACCAACGGAGCCACCCAGGTGCCCCTGACTTAGTTTCTTCACTGCTGCATCCCTAGCCCCTAGCACGGACCCTAGCACCTAGTAGATGCTCAGTAAATACGGACTGACCAGAAAGAGTAAAGCTTAGCCTTGCCGGCAGAGGGACCAGCAGCTGCAAAGCCTCCAGGTGGAATGATCTGCTGTGATGGGTGACTGCAGGGAGGCCGGCTGGACAAGGAGGGAAGGTGAGCAGGGCTCGTGTGGGAGGCCTAAGCACTTGGAAAGGGACAGATCCAGCTGAGGCGCTGAAGAACTGGGCATCTCTGTGTCACCTATCAAGTGCAGTGCCACGGAAGGGGCCACACCCCTTCCACAGCCTCAAGCCAGAGCCTGCCCTCCCTTTCACCCTGTTCTTTCACCCCGAGCCCCGTGGCTTTGAACGGACAACTTACAGTCCACTTTCTGGGGAATGACAGGGCTGGTCTGGAATTTCCTGCTAAGAGTCTGTGATGGGTTTGCTTCCCGGTCGCTGCTTCAAGGGTGAGCTGGGCCCGGGGTGGGTGTGGCCACTAGGCCACCATTGAACTAGAGCCACCAGGGCCTTGGGTAAAGTACAGATGGGGCCTCATATCCCATGTCATGGGAAAGCTGTCACCCAGGGGACTGCTGCCAGTTGTGTGGATCCAGGACTCCCTGACCCCTTCTACCTTGTCCTCCATGTAGCTTTGACCCAGGCTGGGTGTCAGAGGGAAGAAGAGGTTTCCAGAGATATAACGTGTTGACATCACTAATATCTCTCATTTGCTGGGTGCTTTGGGTTGGGAGATTGTCCTTGTGGCATTCCAGGTCAAGCCCAGGGCTTTGTATACCGTTGGTGGTCCATAAATGTTTGCTGTCCATTAATGATGATGAATAACTTGCAGGTATTAAGCAATGAATCCCTGTTTTACTAACAAGGGTTTAAACAGAATAATGCATGAAGAGTTACTTATCCACCAAACCAGGGACTCTTGTATCTGTATTATCACAGAAGCTGGTACAATTGTTGCCCCCACTATACTGATGAGAAATTGAGGCTCAAGAAAGGACGGGACCATACAATCAATGAATAGAAGAGTTGGAATTAGAACTTTTTTTTTTTTTAAGATTTTATTTATTTATTTGAGAGAGAGACAGTGAGAGAGAACATGAGAGGCGAGAAGGTCAGAGGGAGAAGCAGACTCCCCGTGGAGCTGGGAGCCCGATGCGGGACTCGATCCCAGGACTCCAGGATTGTGACCTGAGCTGAAGGCAGTCGCTTAACCAACTGAGCCACCCAGGCGCCCCTGGAATTTGAACTTTTGTATGTGGACGTCCCTAATCTGATCTCTCCAGCCAGCTGGGCGGTATCTGCTCTGTGCTGGGCATGGGTCAGACCATAGTCCCTGCCCTCAGGGTGGGGACAGATCTGCAGTGTGCCTCCATCAGGGCTCTGTCAGGAAGCATGTCCGGAAGAGGTGGCATTTATTCAGGACCTTAATGAGCAGGGGGCGTTAGGAAGCTAGAAATATGGGGTAAGCATTCCTGGTTGGCTTATAGCCTGAGCAAAGGCCCGGGGGTAGGGGGTATGAAAATTACAAAGGCTTCCACCACTCAGTAATGAAACCATCGTATTGGCCATATCCTCCTGAAGGGCCTCCTGAGAACCTCAGCCTCTGAGCCCACCCTCAAAGCCAGTGGTAGCTCCAGGCAGAAGGCCGCACCTGGCACCTGTGCTTATGCACCCAAGACCTGTCCCAGTAGCCCCTGCCTCCTTCAAGAGAGTGTGTAGGGGTATGAATCCTGAGGGCTCACACATACTAAGTGTAGATCACCTGTTTCATCTTCAGGAGAGCCTTCTGAGAGAAGCACGATCTTTAGCCCATATTGCAGATTGGCACACTGAGGCTTAGAGAAACAGCACGCTAACCATCCCATATACAAGAAGTGGCAGTGTTGGGACTCAAACCCAAGTCTGTGGATCCAAAGTCTGTGCTTTTAAAGCCCTCTGTCCTCCCAGGTCTAGAAGAAGCCCAGAACTTTTGGTTGAACTCCTCGGGATGAATGTTCTGTGCTTGTAAATATTTAACATTTAGCTCACTGGAAGGAAAAAAAAAGTCTTTTCCCCCTCTTGTTTCCAAGGCGTAACTATTCCCATCAATGGTGGCTAATACCCAGCTACCCATGTGACGTCACGGACCTTGGAGTTGGAGAGATGAGCACAATTAGCTGCTTCAAGTGCTAAGAGTCAGTTCCAGCACCCACCTGGTGACTATCCCATCCTGGCCCGTGTGGCCGGTGAAGGCCTTCAGGAGTGAATAAGAGAAACCAAGAAACTGGCTCCTCCAGCCCGCCCAGAATCCCAGGAAGCTGCGGTTAATCTTTAAGTCAACCTTGCAAACAGGAACAGCTGTTCTCCCTGCCCAGGCTGGCTTCAGGTGCTGGCTCTGACTGGTTGTGGGACTTCCAGCAGCTGCTTCCCCCTCTGGCCTCAGTTTACCCACCATAAGAACTATAACTAGCCGATACCATTAGCTGAGTGCAAGCTTGGCCGCCCTCACCCCTGTCCATTCTGATCTTCACGGGAGTTCTTTGAGGCCACGTTTACTTCTGTTTTGCAGGCAAGGGGCTGGGGAAGTCGGTGGGCTTGTACAACATGCCCCGGGTGGGCAACAGCCTAGATTTGAACCCAGATCGGGCTGGCTCTAGGCCTTGCTCGTTCCTGGTCTCTTGGAGGCTCTATTGTGTTCTGAGGCCTTTGCCTCCTATATTCTAGGGTTCGCCTCCCAGCCTCTCTCAGGAGGAGAAGCCTAGGCCTGGTGCTGTTGGACCTGGCTGGGCCTTAGTTTCCCATCTGTGAAATGGGAGAACTTTCAGAGAAAGAGAGAAAAAGCAGGTGGAGGTGCTTAAAGCTGGATTCAGACCCACCCCTCCCTGTGCCATGATTCCCAGAGGACAAGCGAAGAGCCAAAGATGAGGTGCCGTTCTGGAGCACGGGCTGGGAGGTGGTGGGGGTAACATTGTTGGCATAGCATTTGGGGGAGTCTTTGTGGCATAAAGCAGCATTTCCTTATGTCCCCTTTCTCTGCTGAACTCTTGGCCCCCTGCATCCAGATGTAATTTGCCTCCTTATTTCCTTGGAAGTGTGATTGCTGCTAAGTACTGGCTTCAGCCCCCTCATAAGCAGGAATATCTAGAACTCAATGACTTCTGATGAGCTGCCTTAGTTACTGTTTCGTTTTTTAAATACACATTAAAATGAACACATGTCGGGGCACCTGGGTGGTTCAGCTGGCTACGCATCTGACTCCAGTCATGATCTCAGGGTCCTGGGATTGAGCCCCGAATCTGGCTTCCCACTCAGTGGTGAGTTGGCTTGTCCCTCTCCCTCTGCTCCTCCCGCTCTCTCTGCTCATGCTCTCTCTCTCTCTCTCAAATAATAAAATCTTAAAAAAAAAAAAAAGAAATAAAGAAATAAAATGAACACATATCTATTAAAATAAGTGTCCCTCCTACCCACTCTGTTCTTCCTTCCCTAATCCTCAATCCTTACTTGGGGAAACAGGTCAAGGCCAGGGTCCAATGCTTGATTCTCAACTTACTTCTCTGTGCCTCAGTTTCTTCATCTGTAAAATGGGGATAATCATCAGTCTACCCAGCCTAGGTGTTGTTAGGAATAGATCCTAGAGTCGACCTGAGCCATTAGCCTGGTGCCTGACAAGGAGTGACAAGGAGTGAGGGCTTCATTAGTGCTGACATTATTATTATTACCATCGGGAATTGCAAAAAGTGGATTTGGGGTAAACAGGGTGGGTGGGTTGGGGGCTGTTAGGGAGGGTATTTTGGCTTGAGGGTCTTTTGGGGTCCCACAGGGTGGGGCGCTCTCACGGGGCGGGGTGGGGGCAGGGTTTCTGTGCCTCCGCCCCCCGCCCTGCCCCTCCCGGACCCCCGGCTCCAGTGGGGTGGGGGTCCCCATGTGGGTCTCTCCTAGGTCACCGGCGGGGAATCCGTCCCCGCACGCTTCCTCGTTCCTCCTCCTCCCGGCGGCCTGCCGGGCCCCTCCTCCCTGCTCGCGCGCTCCCTCCCTCCTCTTCCCCTCCCCGGGCCGCCTCCTCCTCCTCCTCCTCCTCCCTTTCTCTCTCGATCTGTCTCTCCCGGCCCGGAATCCATTCCGGCCTGGGAGCCGGAGCGGCCAGGCCGCCGTCTGCCCGACCCCTGGCTGTCCGGCGGTCTGCCCCCGCCGCCCCGTGCGTCTGTCCGCCGGTGCGCCCGCCTACCGACCGGCCCAGGTGAGCCCCCCCACCCCCCGCCCCTCCTTGGAACCCCGGTCCCGGCCGGCATGGGGGAGCCCCCGCCAGGGACCACCGTGGTGGCGGATCGCCGGGTCGCGGGGGACTCCTGTCCACCCCTCCAACCTCCACCCCCGGGTCCGAGCCGCGATCCCAGAGCGCTGGGCTGGCGCACCGGGACCTGCCCGGCGAGGCCTTTTGTTGTGATGCCACGGGGGGAGGGGGCTGGGCGGGGGGCTCGGGGGTCCTGTCGGCGCGGGGACCACCTCCAGCTCACCCTTCCCCTGCGAGCCCCCTGAGAGCAGGAGCCAGGCCGAGCCCCCGGGCCAGGTCTAGGCCAAATCTGAAATCTGAGCCTGTCGGCGCCGCCTCTGGCCGCAGCTCCCGGGCCTGGCGCCCCCGGCCGGGATGGGAGGTGGAGAGGGGGCGGGTAGGGTGGGCCTGGGGGCGCCGAGCCACGGGCGCTGGGCCGGGGGCACCAGGACCTCCCTATCCTACTGGGGCTTAGGGTAGGGCCTGGTGCCGCCGGTCTGTAAGGGACTGGGCCACGCTGTTGGTCCCTGCTGCCCCCAGCCCCCAGCCTCGCCCCTGGCAGGCCCAGCCGCTTGCCTGATCAGAAGTCGGCAAAAGTTTTGGGTTTTCTCCACCAGGCGGGGTCCATCTCTCTGCCTGGGCTTTGGCTGGGGGTGAGTTTGTGTGCCAATGGGGCCAACCACTTGCCCAGCTCTGTGTGGTCAGAGGACTGCCTACCCTCTCTGATCTGGGGGTCCGGATCAGTGGCAGGTGGGTCTGGCTTCGACTCCTGGGGAAGGAAGGGGGTGGACAGAAGAGGCTCACCTGTGGGGTATCAGGTCTGCCTCTGGGGCCTTCAGGGTGAGTGGACAGTGGGCAGAACGAGTGAGGCTTGGCCAGGTGGGGTCCCCAAGCTTCAGGATCTCCACAATGGGGGCAGTGGTCCCTGGGTTACCTGCAGGGAGTCCAGGCCCAGCCACAGTGCTGCTGACATCAGACTTGGTTTCAAGAAGAGGCCAGGCTGGTCCTGTTCCTGACCCTCTTCTCAGCCCCCTGGCCAGGCAGACAAGACACCGAGACTTTTTGTCTCACTGGGTGACCTGGGCCAAGGGACGACCCCTCTGAGCCCCACATGTGGAATGGGGGAATCTACACGTGGGAACCTGGTATGTAGTAGGTGCTCAATAAATGAGCGCTTCACTGGATGAATTGCTTAAAGTGGGTGGGGCCGAGGGTGCAGGTCCTGTAGGGACTTGTGTCCAGAAGAGGATGAATTGGTGTCTGGGAAGCCATCTCATCACCCCTTGAGAAGGAGACAGCTCCAGCACAGTCCTGCTGGCCAGCAGCTGTGTGGCCTCAAGCCACTCACTGCTTCCTCAGGCCTCAGTCTTGTTAAGTATAAAATAGGCTGAATGGAGAAACTGAGGCTCAGAGAGGGGAGGTGAGTTGACCAAGCCCACGCAGTTTGACCCCAGACCCAATCTGGCTATCCTTGTACCCCTCTCCAGTGTTGGGGGAGCAGGGCTTTCCCAGTCTGGGGCCGGGCCCACAACAGTGTTGGAAAAGACTGCCCTGATGGATGAGTGATTGCATGGAAGCCGTGAGGCTCTTTTGGTGGAGTGGTGATGTGGTGTGCCTTGGTGATGTGGTCTTTCCACACAGGGAAGTGATTTACAATGTGTCACCTCTCTCAGCTGACTGCCTGCCTAGGCCCTCCTGGGTGGCCCCTGGGCTTTTATCCTGAAGGTGTCCATGCCAGCGTTGCCCTCTCCTCTCTGAGCTGCTGATCTGTTCTTGCTCTTGAAAGCTTAATTTCAGGCCCCCCTCTTCCAGGAAGGCTCCCTGGCTCTGCCTCCTCTCACCAGCCTCTTCCTAGAGCACGAACTCTCTCCAGCTCACAGCACTGTGCCTGCTTTGGCTTCTTCCCTGATTGTGACCTGGTGGGTGGGTGGGGGGATGTCCGGCTCCCCTAAGCCCCAGGAGCCAGGGAGTAGATGGTTCAGTGACCTGCTAACAACTACCCCCCCCACCCCAAACCCTGGTCCTCAGTTGACCCCATTTTCCCAGACCTGCTTAAATGCAAATATCCATGACCCTGTATGAGCTTCTGCTGTATACTAGGAGCTTCTAACTCAGGCTGAGCAGTGTGGTGATAGGGTTAGTAGTGGGAGTTGTAGGAGGCATCAGTCAGGAGGCTTCCAGGAGGTGGTGCCCAGGGAGAGCAAGAAGTTTGCTCAACAAAGAAGGAGGGAGGGTGCTCTTTCTTCCCTCCTATTCAGACACTTCCTAGGGCCTCTGGGGTTGTGGAGTGTGGTCAGTCTGGGTAGGTCCTTGCTGCGGAGTTGTGAACAGGTCCCTGGCCTCTCAGATATTTGAGTCTAGAGCGTGAGCCAAGTAGCAAACAAGTTGCCAAATAAATTAATATATAATCACAGATGCGATAAGGTCGTAGAGAGAGAGGCGTGGGGTGCAGAGGAATCTAGAAGGAAATATGTAGGAGCTGGCCAGGCATGGAGCTAGGGGAAGGGCTTGCCAACCAGAGGGAACTGCATGTGCAAAGGCCCTGAGGTGGGGGAGTGTGTCTTGTTATGGAGAAACAATGGGAAGGCCTCTGAGTCTAAGAGTGTGGAGAATTAAGGAAAGTGGGTGAAAGGTGAAGTGGGGGTGTTATGGGAGTTGTTATCAGCAGGCCTGGATGATATGGGGCTGTGTGGGCCTTGGGGAGGAGTTTGACCTTCATCTTCACACAAGGGGCTAATTGGTGTCCCCTGTGTGAACAGCCCCATGCTGGAGGTGGTGGGTACGGAGCTGTTCAAGCACCTGGTAGGAATAGATCTGTGGGCTGGACTCCAAGCATTCTGTGGGGGCCTAGATCAGGAGTCAAGAGGAGGAGGCATTTGAGGCTGGGCTTTGAAAGTGGAGTAGGAGTTCACTGGCAGGAAGGCAGGAGAGGGGGGCAGCCAGCTGTTGGGGCGGTGCATGCGGGGCGGCCAGAGGCTCGCAGTGAGGTGGGAAGCAGGCAGCTGGAGACCAGAGGTATGATAAAGGCTCAGGAGTCAAATGGCTCTGTGGTTGAATTCTGACTGTCTGTACTTGTCGTATATCTTTGGGTCATTCGCTGTAACTTTCTGAGACTTTCTTCGTCTTGCAAATGGAGACCATAAAAATCTCCCTATCAGCTGACAGTTAAAGGAGGGCTGTACAGCCCCAGTGCATGGGGCCAGCAGGTGCTTAGGGAGGGGACCTGCCTTGAGTGGTGTTCTACTGGGTGGCTCAGTGGGCCCAGTGGCTCTGGCCTCGTTGTCTGTGTGGTGAAGGCTTTAAGCGGATGAGCTCGTGGAGTCTGAAGGTGCCGGTCTGGGCGGGAATGGCCTGGGAAAGCCTCCCGTGTGCTGGGGGATTTGAGTCCTGCTCTGCCCTTGCTGTTGGAGGAGGCTCAGCTGGGAAGAGGACTACTGGTCTACCTCCGCCCAGCTTCTCGAAAAGCCTGCCTTAGGTGAGATCGATCCATTTTCTAGATATAAATACTAAGATCCAGAGTGGAGAAGCCACTTTCTGCCTTGGTGGTGTGGCTCCCACACCTCTCTCTCCCCTTGGATCCCTACAGCCCTTTGCTCCTGCTCCCCCACCGCTCTTACCCTCTTATCTCCACAGCCAACTACTCTGGTTTCCACTCAAGCCACTGGGCAGGGCAGGGCAGAGCAGGGGTGGGAGTGTTGGTACTTCCTCTGGGGCGCCTCAGTTTCCTCATCTGTGAAGTGGGATAATATGAGTCATGGCTTCTAGGATGCCCCAAGGGGACTGAAATAAGGCATTTAACACACATTGACTAGATGAATAGGGGTAGGGAAGACCCAGACCCGACTCAAGTCCCTCCTCCTCTGGCAGTGGACAACCCCTTCCTGTGACTCAGTTTCTGAAACTACAAAGTGGGCCTGGGGCTTACCCTTGATAAGGCCAAAGGGAGAGTGGGATGAGATTGTATCTGCCTTTACCTGGGGGCTGGCCCTGCGTCACAATTTGGTGAAAAGCAGGCCCAGTGCATGCTTCCTTCCCTGGTGGTCAAGGCCCCGTCCCCACTGTATGTCCAGAGGAGCCTCGGCCTTGGCACACCTCCCCTGTGAAGATGGAATCTGCTGATTTCTCCTGGTGCCTCAAATCTACTGGATGCTCGGTAAATGGGACATCTTTCTCCCTCCCCTCCCTCGTGGGGGCTCAGATAGTATTCAGTCTTAGGATGGTCCAGGCCTGCGCTGCTGTGTTGAGAAGCCTTCTGAGGCCCAGTCTTGGCTTCCTGGTAGGAGTGCTGTGAGGGATTCGTAATGTTTCCTATTGGCAGATGATTTGAGCATGTTGTACACACGCCATGGGTCGTCATGCCTGGTCTGTTCTGACCTTCTCTTTTCACAGATGGGGGAATTGAGGCCAGAAAGACCCAGGACATATTATCCAAGCTGGGAGAAAAAGGCCTGTCTCCTGTCTTTTGATCCGGGTCTCTCCTGACTCAGCCAGCCTGCCCCTTCCCACGGGACAGCCTGGGTGGGGCCCAGTCAAGGGGTAGATGAATGGGGAGGATCCCAGAGCCCACGGCCAGAAGCCAAACCCCCGTTCCCCGGCTCCCTGCTATAGGACCTTGAGCAAGTGACATCCTTCTGACCTGGGCCTCAGTCCCTCTCCTCCCAGCAGAACCACCCAGGGGATTCCAAAATAAAATGAGGAGTGTCTCCTACCCTGGTCCTCAGTTTCCTGCTCTGTGTGGTGAGGACTTTTCCCTCACCGAGGCTGTGCAGTGGGGGGGTCCTCCAGGGCAGGCCTGACGGAGTCCTCTTTGAGCCCATGTGGGGCTGTTAGAGACTGTGGGAATGAGTCCTCTGGGTTCCCAGACCCACTGGGCTGCAAGGCTGGCACAGGCTGACTCCTGGTGCTGGGGGTGGAGGTCGGGGTGGCGATGGTGTCTGGAAACTCAGCCCGCCTGTTCAGGCCTGATTACCTTCCCTTGGCCTGCCTTTTACTCCATCTGATGTGGGTGTCCTCATGTCATGCCCTGTCCAGCCAGGTCACAGCAAGGTGGCCCATTCCATCCTTTGCCCCAGCATAGGGTGGGCAGAACTTTTGTTACCATTACACAGGAAAGGAAACTGAGGCTCAGAGGGGACAAGGGCTGGAGCCACCGTCTCCCAGCACAGCCCAGACTTCTGGCTTCTGGGTGATTTGTAACATCTGATTCCCACTGAGTGGGCACCCAGCTTGCCGAAGTCTTTCCCAGGTATAGGGTTGGTGTGTTGCTGGGAGCAGGTGGTCCTGACTTTCTGGGCTTCTGGTTCTGACTGATGGATCTCCACTCAGATCTGGAGTATTGGATCTTGCAGGAGCTCCCAGGCCATGGATTGATCTCATGGGTACTCGGATACTCGTGGCATAAAGGGAGTAGATGTAGAAAAGGCTTTTGGAGCCCATTGGTTCTGGGTTCAAATATTGACTCCATGTTTGCTGGGTAGGATTGTTGGGAAACAACTGCTTGGGGCCTTAGTGTCCCTGTCTGTGACACAGGGATGACAGTGCCAGGGCCAGCTTCGACAAGGTGGTATGAGGGTCAGCTGGGCTAATGTATGGCTTCTTTGGCTGAGCCCGCCCACGGCAAGTGCTTCATGGTTCTGAGGGCCTGTGCTTATGAGGGCAATTCCCTGACAAGGCGGGAATTCTGGATGGGAATTGTGGGCCAATTGATTGGGGAATCCCTGGGGCTCCCACTGGATGCTTGTGCCTGTGGCAGGCTTGTCCCATGGGACGTGGCCGAGGGGAAGGTTAATGAGAAACAGACTTTTTTTGTGACTGGGTGAATTGGAAATGACCAGCGTCATCCAGCCTCCCCGAGCCTGGCTCCTGCCTCTGCCCACCTGTGACTCACCCACTTGTGGCTGCACCCCTATTTCCCTTGTACTCAGGTGGCACTTTAGCCTTTCAGAGTGCTAGGCTGTCTCCCTGTGTGTCTGTCCAGCCTCTGTGCCTGGCCTCTGTGGGCCCACTGCCCAATGGCCATCCCTCTCAATACTTGTCTAAGTGGCTAAGATATCTCTGCTTCTGGAAAGTTCTTAGTGACCACCCTCTGTGCCCCAACCTGAGTCCATCCGTTCCTGCTCTGCGCTCTGCTGCCTCTTCTCTGCCTTCCCTTACGGCGCTGACACATTCTGCCCTAGATGGCAAGTCATGGGGTTCTTTTTGCCTCAGCGGGAACCATCACTCTGGGTACCGCCCTTGACAGTTTACTAAGCACTTGCCACAGCCCCCTCTGAGCATCCCTGGCAGGGCCAGGAGGGAAGCAGAACCATCGTAATCCTCTTCATTTGGCAGATGAGGAAGCTGAGGCCCCACGTCAGGGTCACCCTGGCTGGTCTCTCTGCTTGCATGGATGGGACTAACCCCACGCGCCCACCCCATGAACCCACCATCTCCCGAGGTGGGAGCCCCTCTCTCAGAGCCCCATGAAAGGATTTGGAGATGCAGAGAGGTTAAGTCTGAGGTCACATGGACTTGTCTGAGGTCACATGGCCTTCAAGGCTGGCAGAGCGGGGAGGGCTCCTTCTAGGACTCAGGGACAGGTTGTGCTCACGTTCCCACCCCTCTGAGTGGAGAACGAGATGCAGCCGTGATTCTGAGGGAACGGTGACCGGCCCCCGGGGTTCCTTCAGAAGTCACTGGCGCCCTCAGCGAATGGGTGGGCCCTGGGTCTGTTCCCGGTGAGTGCTGCGTCTGGTCCTCCCAGCATCCTGCAGGGCCGCCGTTCTGGCCCCCTCTCACCTGACAGAGGCTCAGACAAGCAAAGAGACTTGCCCAAGGTCACGCAGTTCACAAATTTGCACCCAGGACTCCGAGAACTCTACAGGCCAGGACAGCCCTGCCTCATCCAGGCCAAGCCCTCCTCTGCCTCCTGCCTGACCTCTGACTCTCCTACAGCCCCTCCCTGGTATTCCTCTCAGAGTGGCGAGGCCAGGAGACTGCTCTGGGAAGCTACCAGCTCCCAACCCCAGGGCTTCTCCTCTACCTCTGACGGCTATCACCCACAAGCTGTGTGACTGTAGTGAGTCAGTTTACCTCTCTGTGTGTCAGCTTCCCTACCTGAAAAATGGGCCTAATGACCTACGTCGTGGGCTTGTTCCGGGGATCAAGTGAGGTGTGCAATGCTATCAGCAAAGCCAGCATGTCGTACGCCCTCAACAAAGTTTAGCTGCTGTTTTCTTATCATTTGTATCGACTTGAAGAGGAAAGGGTTGACAGTCAGATGCTCCAGGTAGGAAAACTGAGATTCAGAGAAAGGAAATAGCATCCACCAGGCCACAGAGAGATGTCACAGGTTCCTGGGAGCAGATTCCACTTTCCAGATGGGGAAACTGTCCCCTTCCAGGACTCAGTTTTCTCATCTGTGCAGTGGGTTTGTGCCTGTCGTGGGGGAGATAGTTCTGTCACGTCAAACCAGTGTGGTTTCTTAGTCAGCAGCCACCCTAGGGTGGGGGTTGGGGAGGTGAGGGCTCCGGTCTAGTCTGGTAGGGGCTGTTCCCCATGCACTCTGTCCCTGAATTATGCCAAATTCTCAAGGCTGGGCCTGCTTAGGAGGCTGAACCAGGCTCACCCAGGCCTTCCGGGGGCCCTGCGGCTACCGGCACCTGGGTCCCACCATGTCAGCTGGTCCACCCCCTGCCTCTGCCGTGTGCCCTGGACAAGTGGCTTCTCTTACTGAGCCTCAGTTTTTTATCGGTGAAATGGGGGCAGGTGTCTTTCTTCACTGGGCTGCTGGGAGGACTGGATAAGCTCATTTTCTCCCAGATTTCTGCCCACGCCAGGCTTAGAGAAAGGCCCCAGCTAGTGGTTATGGTTATGACCATGGGCAGGACTCTGATTGGTAAGAAGGGGGAACAGCATTCCAGGCAGATGACCCATGTGAGCAAAGGCTCAGAGTTAGGACAGTTTAGGGAACACCCTGCAGTTGGGGGAGGGTAAGTGGGAGTAGACTGCCATCTTCCAGGATTTGGACTGACCCCGAGGGGAGGGGGCAGGGTGTCAGCAGTGACTGTAGTGACATTGACCTTCCTGCCCTCCAAACTTTAGATTTCCTTTCAGAGCCTTGGGAGCAGCCACCTGTGCTCCCCACCCCCCTCCCTGCCAGGTGTTCCCGAAGGCCCTGGAACCAGATGAGCCACAGTTCTATTTGGGGACAATTCTGCTGTTCCCGTTTCTCTCCTGTGCCCTAGTTTTAGAAACGACGTGGGCTTGGTTACCAGTTGGCCATTTGCAGAAGGCACCCCCCACCACCACTCCGCCCATACCTTAGATCTGTGGGAAGGATGGCAAAATAGGGCTCATTACCGCCTCTGGGAGTTGTTCCTGGCCTCTGTCCCTGGGTTCTCTGGGTAGGGAGTTGGCAGCTGGACTCTTGATGACCTGCTGCTGGTGTCTGGGCCTTGTGCTGGGGTCTGGAGACCCCAAGGGTTGCACCCTGGGACCAGCCCGTACTCTGGTGGAGGCAGACATGACCCTGATCATTGCCCTACCACAGGGTGGGCACTGTAGGAACTGTAGCAGCCCATTACAAGGCCAGGAGGGCTTCCTAGAGGAGGTGCCACCTTTAGTCTTAAAGGATGAGCAGGAGCTCACAAGGGAAAAAGTGGTGAGGGCATGCCAGAAAGAAGGGAGAGCCTGGGCGAAGATCTGGAGATAGGAACTCATCTGGTGGGTGCAGGCATAGCCTGGGAAGGTGGGGAGTGTCAGCTCATGTACAAGGTAGTTAGAAGGTGACTAGACTAACCAGGCAAGACCTCAGTACCTTGCCAGGCTTTGCTGAGGCCTCCTGCTGAAGGTGTGAAGGGAAGACATAGAGAGGGTCAGACCCGGCTCTTCAGTGCTCAGTTACTGTTGCCAAGTGAAGGTAGTCCAGGGAGGCTGGGGTTCCAGGTAGGGATCAAGAACCCCTATCTGGGGCAGAAGGTAGAGGCTGGTTTGGGGTCTTGGAGGGAGCAGAGCAGGGAGGACTTCTGGGAGGAAGTGGTGCATAACATACCTGAAAGGATGGGATAGTTCTCTGTGGGGAGATGGAGGTTGAACCAAGGCCTGAAGGTGTGGGATGAGCAGCTCCTCTTGTTGGAGCCCCAAGAAGTGGTAGGGTTTTGACTTGAGAGGTGTTGGTGCCCGTCCATGGAGAGCCCTGAGCACCTGCTCGGGGAATCTCCGTGCTGTCCCTGGGCCTGAGGAGAGGCTGTTGGGCACGACTGATTCATTTGGCATTGTGTTTTTGGTGAGGTGGCCCTGGAGAGAAGGTGGGCGCCAGCCAGACAAATGGCAGGTCTGGGATTGATGGGGGAGCAGCAAGGTGAGGGGTGGGGTCCTTAGCCCCTGCTCTGCCTGCCTGGACATCCTTTCCCTGCAGAAGCCCGCCTGGCAGGAAGTGGTGGAGACGTGTTGGGGCCTGGCTGGCCGATTCTGAAGGTGCCCGAGACATGGGTTGGGCATGGGGCAAGGGATCTGGGTTCAGGGCCCAGCCTCCCTGCCTTGTTGGTAAACCTTGCCAGGGCAAAGGTCTCCCCGCTTGGGTGCAGGGCTAGGCATGGTTGTCCATTTCTGTATCCAGAAGGGCCCCTCCACCCTCTTGAACCCAGAGGGTCTGTACTCTAGATGAGGTGGGTTGAGAACCATGGCTGAAGATTCTGGTGCCAGATGGGCATGGGTTTGAAACCCAGCTTTGTTCTCTGTGGGCCGGGAGACCTTGGCAAAGTATCTTTGCCATTCTGAGCCTCAGTTTCCCCATCTGCAAAATGAGGGTCACCCTGGAGTCTCCTAGGGCTGAATGAGATTTCAGAGGGCTGCGCCCAGCACCGTGCCCACCCCTGGGGCCTGGCTTTTGAGCTGTTGGCTGGGCTGACCAGGGTGGTGGGACCTGCTGGGAGGCTGAGGGGTGGCTTCTGGTCTGCCTGGGCTCAGCAGAGGCACTGAAGACAAAGCCCCTTTGTGGTGGTGGGAGAGATGGAGCCTGGTAGCCCCCCCTTCGGGCGACCCGCCCCTCCTCCTCATCCAGTTCCCCTGGGGGAAGGAGCTTCCTCAGGCAGAGAAGATGGGAAACGAAAGTCGGCTGTGCGGGAGGAAAGGCCGTGCTGGCTGCAGCTGCAGAGGCCAGAGCCTGGCTGGTGAGCTCGGGCGGATCCATCCCTTTTCTGGGCCACCTTCTCAGGGCCCTGGGCATCCTTGGTAAGTCCCAAGCCCCCTGTGTGTGCCCTGTTCACTTATCCATCCACCCACCCATCCATCTGTCCACCCATTCAGTAATTACCAGGTATCCACCCCATGCTAGGTCCTGTGCTTTCGGCTAGTGTCCACTCTGGCCAGGTGGTAGCCAGGCATCCCAGCTGGTGACTGTTTCGCCCGTTCCACGTGCTGTAGACATTCAGCTGTGAGACAGGAGTGGTCCCTGTTCCCCTCAGCTGCGCGTTCTCACCATGAGCTGTGTCATCAGAGCTGTGGGCCATGCTAGGAAGGAGAAGTTGAAGGTCTTCGCCTGGGCTGGGGGAGGTCAAGAGAAGCCTTGTGTGAGGAGTTAGCTTTTGAAACAAGACTCAGAGAGAGCACAGAGCTGGTTGGGTGTGTTGCCATTTAAACAGGTGGCCAGGAAAGGCCCTCTGAGCCCATGACGTCTGAGTAAAGCACCTGAAGCAAGTGAAGGAGGGAGGTATGTACGGGTCTGGGGACCGTGTGCTCTGGGCAGAGGGAGCAGCAGGGGCAAAGACCCGAGTGAGTGTGTGCCCCGGGTTCTCAGGGAGAGGGCAAACAGCGGACAGTATGAGCAGATCAGAAGAGGGTGGGCCTGGGAGAGTCCTCTGAGGCCATGGGAGGTCCCTGTGAGGACTTTGTCCTTTGTGTTGTTGGGGCTGTGAAGCAGGAGCGGTGGTTAAGACTGACATTCCAGAAAGGCTCTCTGCCCCCAGTTGGCCAGCTTGGAGGAGGAGGCTGGGCCGGGACTAGGAGGGTGGCCATGGTGAGAGGAAGTGGCTTCAGGATGTGTTTGGGGGTGGGACCAGCAGGACTCGGAACTGGGTTGCATGGGGGCAGGGGGAATCGTCTTTCCTCTCTTGGGCTGCTGGTGATCAGGGGCTGAGTCCCCGTCACAGACCACTGTGGTTTCTGGTTTATGGTCGTTTCCTCTCCCCAGCCCATCTGGAGGCACAAATTTCTAGTGCCTCCTTCACCTTGTCCTGAGGGCTGGACTGAGCCGTCTAGTTCCTATACATGAGGTGAAATGGTCAGGACCCTGCCCATTTTACAGATAAGAAAACCGAGGCTCAAAGTGGTATACCCACTGCCTGAGTTACACAGCCAGGCAGGGTTGGCGCTTGCCCTCTCAGGACTCGGTGGATCTGTGGATCTGGGGACTATGGATCCTGCCTCCCCAACATGAAGTAATCAGCAGGTAGTTTTTGTTGTTGTTTCTGTGGGGAGTAAGGACATGTGTGTACGTCTGGTCTCTGGCTATGTCCACCCACAGCGCGGGGCTT
Organism: Mellivora capensis; assembly: GCA_004024625.1. Taxonomy (NCBI): domain Eukaryota; kingdom Metazoa; phylum Chordata; class Mammalia; order Carnivora; family Mustelidae; genus Mellivora; species Mellivora capensis. Next base: position 204,992 of record PISX010000450.1, on the reverse strand, counting down.
TGGGACAGGCCTGCAGTTGCCCGGTGGGCACCAGAGGATTGAGGGTTCCCCTGGTCCCTAGGGAAGGCTGGCCATGAAGCAGCTAGGGACAGAGTGGGGTTTTACACCAGGTGGCCTGCTGCCTCGGCCCGCTCCTGCGCCACTCACTTCCTGGCCTTGCCTTCCCTCTAGGGCTTCTAGGCTGTGGACAGGTGGAGGCAGGTCCTAGCAGGAAGGGATCCTGCCCTCTGCAGGGTGGGGCAGGGCCTGGAGTCTGGAAAGAAGTCCCCTTCCTGCCCAGGAAGAAACCCGAGAGCAGTAGGGCCTGGAATGGTTCTGTCTCTGTGGGGCTGGGTTTAGTGGGAGTTCCAGGGTCCATTTAGCCTTTGCCTTCCCTGGGCTGTGGGTCCTGTCCCCAGCAGCACCCCTGCACCCCTCGGCTGGTGCCAGCCCGAGCCTGCAGCCCCCGCTCCGCCCCGACTGCACTGGCGGAGCCGGTTTGAGTCCTGCCATCCCGGATCATGTCTGCTCCACGAGCATGGGACCAGACATGTTGTGGCAGCCCTGGCCCATGGATGGTCCCTGGCTCCCCCTTCCCTCATTCCTTGCTCACTCAGCAAATATCCCCTGGTCCCCATTCTGTGCCTGGGCCCATGCTGGGTGGGGCTGGGGGCCTGGAGTTGTCTCTAGCTTGCCCACTGCCCTGTGTAGGTCAGGGAGGCCAGAAGCCCGGCCACAGGGACCCCTCAGGTGGTGGCAGGAGTTGGGGCTGGTTGGGGTGTAGGCTGTGGGGCAGGACAGACCCAGGACTGAGGCCCGTACCTCTTCATTGTCCCAGGCCCTGGGTGGGACCCATCCATCCTTCCCTCCCTCCCCCTGTCTCTTCCACCCTCCTTCCCTCCATTCCTCCCTCCTTGTACTGGAGTTTGTGAAGGGTCAAGGGGGACAGGTGGGAAAGCCCTGGGGGAGGGGGCTGCACATGCCAAGCCTGAAGGCCACACGGTGGTGGTTACCTGGTTACAAGTTGAGGGTAGGGCCGAGGGGTAGGGAGGAGGGAGAAAGCAGCGGGCCTCCATCCTGCGAGCCGCAGGTAGAAGCTTTAAGGCCCATCTTACCCATCCCCAGCCTCAGGCCCAGAGGCTTCCCGCCTCGGGTCTGACAGAGGCATCATTTTATGGGTTAAGTAAAGGGAGAGCTGGATGTCCCAAAGCCATGCATCCAGGGGGGGCCACCTGTGTGTGGGCCTCGCGGTTGGGGGAGGTGATGGAGCTCAGGGCTGACTGTGTGGAAGGGACCAGGCCACCAGGTGCTCCTGCCCACTCGTGTCCCTCGCGGAGTTCCTGCCTGGGTGTGGGCAGCGAGGAGGGGGCACTCTGTGTTCCCAGGGCAGAGAAGCAGAGCTGCTGGCAGGGAGTCATGAGCACTGTGAGCCCCTGGGGGCAGTGGGCAGAGGCTGCTGGCTGTTGGTTGTCCCCCCAAGGCCCGTCCGCCAGCTGGGGTGGGGCAGTTGGCAGCCCGGCAGGGTCGACCTTGGAGAGGCCCGGAGAGAACAAAACATGAAGCCTCAGTGGCACGGGGGCGGCGGTGGGGTCGGGAGTGGTAACTGCTAAGGAAGCCTTGGCACGCCAGGGTGCCAGTCCAGGGCCAGACACCAGGCCCCAAGATGGGGTGTGACTTGCCTGAGATCGCACAGCGATTCTGACTGAAGCCTTTCATCCTCCCCGTGCCCACACCCTCGGTCAGGGCCCAGACTCGCTTGGCTCTGTGACCCTGGTCTGGGCGCCCCCTGCCCCAAGCCTAAGCTCTTGGTCTGTGAAGGGGGACGTCTCACAGAGGCTCCCTAGCAGGGGGGCCGGGACCTCCTGGCCTGTGGGCCGCCCTGCTCACCCGCTGGCCTGGCTGCCCGGCCTAGGCTCTGGGGTAGAAGCCAGAGTAGGGTTGGGGGGGAACCTCACCAGCCCCAAGATGCTCCCATGGGCAGGAGGACCCAGCAGCAGCTTTCCAGTGACTGATCTCTTGGGCCTTTGATACGGGGGATGGTGGGAAGTGGGCATGGGAACACTGGAGCCACCCACTGTGTGCCTGTCTTTTGCCCATTTTGCTGCTGGGGAGACTGAAGCTACATACTGAACACTGACTGGCTCCCTTCCTTTCTCTTAATGACCCCACCTTTAGGCCTTTGCCTAAGCAGGCCCTTCTGCCCGGATCATACTTCCCCTGCCTCTTTTCACACACTGCCCAGCCTTTGGACCTCAGCTGTGATGTCCCCTCCTCTGGGAAGTCCACCATGGTTTAGGACCCTTCTTGTCCCTCCAGCGAGCTGGAGGTTACTGTACTCTGATAGGATCACTGTGGGATGAAGACTCACTAACCTTACCCTGCCCCATTATACAACCTCAGGGGCCTGAGAAAACTTTCATGGCCTCCCCTCTCAGTTTTTCAGTCCTTTCTGATCTAAATTGCCAGACTTATCCCTCTCAGGGACTGCTTCAGACCTCTTCAGGCCTGGCCCAGACACCAGCAGTGACCCAGTTAAGCTGGGACCCACACAGTCCAGACCTCTCACGTGATAACCCCCTGTATACCTGGCCTTCCTGCCTCAGGACCTTTGCACATGCTGTGCCAACCCTTCTAGACTGCCCTTCCCATGCCTCCTTATAGGTCCTGTGGAGGCAGGATGGGCTTTGGTATCGCCCGGATCTGTGTTGGCTTCTGGGTTTCCACTTCCTGGATTGGCAGCTTCCTGGAGACTTTACATCCTCACGTGTGACATGAGTGTGGCCATGGCTCAGTTCAGGGCTTTTGGGAACATTTGAAGGGGTAGTGTGAACCTTATGTGGGAGGATGGGGGAGGGGAATGTGGCCATCAGCATGCCCCATTCCACCCCTCCAGCCTGCACTGGATCAGCCGATGGCACTGAGTTCTGCTGAGGGAGCCAAGGGGGCCCTAGACCCTACTAAGAAGAGCCCAGCCAAGGCTCCTTCTTCAGGGCCTTCCCTGTAGGCAGAAGCTCCTAAGAGATTTTAGTCCCATTGTTTAATTGGTGTGTGTCCATTTTCCTCATTTATAAATGGGATAATGAGAATGGTACATAGTAGATCCTAAATAAGTACTAGCTTTTCCTACTGTCATTATTTGTATCCCCCCAGTCTGGAGCCAGAGTCCTTTCCATATTCCAAATCACCTGTGGGAGCACACCCCTGTTTGATAGGTAATTATTTTGCGAGTGTGAAAGGAAAGAAGGACTCAGGTGAAGACCCCTGCCCTCGGGAAGCTTCCGTTCAAGTGTGGGAGGACGGAGGGGAGGCTGGAACAGGACGCGGCCCCGTCTGTGAAATGGGAGTGTTGGACTGACACCCTTGCCACGTTCCTCTGGCCTCCTCCGTGGATAGGGCAGTGCTGGTGGCACCTTCCCTGCAGGGCTGTTGTGAGGAGGGATGGGGAGTCAGTTGGGGACCCGGCCTCGGAGGTTCAGAAGGGTCCCACGTTCACTCCATGTTTGGCCACTCCATACATCAGCCACTCCCCCTGTCCTGGCCTCCCATTTCCCTGTATGGACTGTGGACTGGCCATGGAGCCCTGCTTAGTCCCCAGTGTATGGACTCCCTGCCGGAGGCCAGCTGGGACCAGTGGCCTTGGACAGAAGGACTGACGGTGGCCTAGGGCCTAGAGACCCAGGATCCCCAAAGGGCCCACTTCTATCTTGGATGGAGGCTGGGGCACCTGATTTGGTTTCTCTGAGCCTCCCTCTGTCCCCTCCTCTGCAAGACAGGGTGGATCGCCCCCGCGTAGCTGGGTCCTGATGAGACCCAGGGAACTAAGCAATAATGGAAGTGATCACGTTCCCAACAGTGACGTCCCCTTTTATGAAGTGTGGTCTGTGCGCTCCAGGCTCTGCGTCGCTTAGCTCATTTGCCTTTGCAGCTGCCTGGGAATGACCATGGGCATCTCCATGGTACCAAAGGAGGCTTTGGTTAATTTATCCAGGGTCCGCCTGTGGGGCGCGGTGGAGGGCCCCCTTTACCCTCTGCTGTAGCTCACCTGGCTTGGGTAGGTGCCTGATAGTGCCTTTCTAGTCCCTCTCTCTAGAGACAGGACTGATGGCTGCCGATGGGCTATTCACCTCCCCACCACCTCCTCCCCTGCACCCCAACACATTCCTGATACAACCTCCACCACCCATTCTTCCCCACCCCTGCTTGGGTTACTGTTATCAGGAGGCATTCCTGGAGTGGCTGAAGAGCTCTCAGCTTGGGTGCTTCTGAGAGGGGTTGTGACCACTGATAGTGGTCCTGTTGTTGGCTCCCTTGGAGGTGGGTCCTTGAGACATGAGGTCACAGAACTCAGACGGCTCAAGTCCACTTGTGGTTGCTGCGTCTTATGGGCTCTGTGACCTTTTGGCAAGCACCATGACCTCCGTATGCCTCAGTTTTCTCATCTGCAAAACAGGCTGGCCACACAGGGCTGCCGTGGGCTCATTGGGCTTCATGCTCGAAATGCCATTCTTAGTATGATGTCAGACACACAGGAGTCTCTCTGCTCATCAACTGGCCTTTGTTGTCATCTGAGAACCAACTGTCTCTCCTTTTTGTGGGTCCCCCAGTTTAGATGGTATCTGTCCACCTTCTGAGGGGTGCACATCAGGAGGACCCCTGTGGGCTTTTTCTTCTCCAGGCCTGTGGGGTGAGGGAGAAGGTGGAGGTCTTTTCAGAAGTTGAGGTCCTGCTGTGTGATCTTAGGCCAACCCTGTCCCTCCTTTTCCTGGTCTGCTCTTTGAGCAGTAGAATATGCAGTTCTGCCCCAGTCCCTCCTTGTCCCCATCGCTATAATTCCTCCCTTGGCTGGTTTAGCCCCCTCGCTTTTGCCTGTCTTTCCCACCGCAGTGGTCGGCGTCTAGCAGATACTCAGCTAAGCTTAGTGGAAGGAACCAATGAAAGCTCAATTGAGTGAATACCCAGGGCTTTCCTACCTCCAGGTCTTCGAGTGCATGGCTCCTTTTGCCAGGAGCATTGTCCCCAGTCATCTCTGCTTGTGGAACTCCTTCTCATTCTTGAAGTCCTTCTCAAATGCTGCCTCTCCCAGCAAGCCTTTCCCGGCTTCTCCTAGTCCGAGAGGATGGCCAGTGCTTTGCACATGTGGTCCGAGGCCCCCTGCTGCCACCTGGTACCATCCACCTTGGTGTAGAGGGTGACCTATTAATAAACAATAAGGACCATGCCCTGAATGGGCACCAGGCACAGCAGAGAGCCCTGTGCACGGGCTGTCTTATTTGCCCTCCACAGCAGCCTTGAAGGCTGATACGATGATCCCTCTCTTTGCAGAACACAAGCTCAGAGAAGCGAGGGGACTTTGCCAGCTATGAGAGAGAGCGCACCAGGATTTGAGACCAGGTAAGCCTGTGTTTTTTCCTAAAAGGAAAAGAAAAAGCATTCACACACACACACACAGTAAAAAAAAAAAAAAAAAAAAAAAATTCAAAGTACAAAGGAAGACAGGGAAAACCCTTTCTTGGACGGATCCAGGTCTCCTTGCCAGAGACAACCATTGGGAGGGGTTCTGGTGTGTCCTTCCAGGGAGATGGAGAGGCATGAATAAACGTGTAACACACACATACACACATGTAGCCTGTGGTATAACTTTTTTCTTGACAGCGTATGTTGGGGATTGTTGGGTGCTTCTTTCTTTTTCATGGTTGCTTAGTCTTCATTGTGTGGATGGAGACTGTGCTTTATTTAATTTGTGAAGAATACTTTGGTTGTTTCCAGTCTCTTCCTACAGACAGTTCGGTGATGGAGACCCTCAGTCATACACTTAGTATCCATGTGGGACGGTTCCTTGAGGATTGATCCTAAAATGCGGGGTGAGAGTGTGTATGCAGTCGTAATTTTGATGGCGATTGTTAGATGGTCCATCCGGTGGCTTGTGTGGATGCCCACCCCAATCCCCTGGTCTTTCCTCCCTCTCACCAGTGCAGGTTGCTGTAGAATTTTGGGGTCTTTGCCAATCTAATAGTTGAACAGTGGCCTTCTGCTGTAGTGTTTTGTTTTTAAATATCACAGCTTTACTGAGATATAATTCACATATCAAACAATTCAGCCATTTAAAATGTACTATTTAATGGTTTCTGGTATACTCACAGAGTTGTGTAACTATCACCACAATCAATTTTAGAACATTTTCATCACCCCAGAAAGAAGCTGTGTTTCCATTAGTCACTCCCCACTCCCCCTCAGATGTTCCTCCTCTAGCTCCAGGCAACAACCAATCTTTCTGTTTCTATAGATTTGCCAATTCTGGACCTTTACTATAAATGTGGTCTTTTGTGTCTAGCTTCTTTCACTTAGCATCATGTTTTCAAGGTTCGTCCGTGTCATAGCATGTTATCAGAACCTCATTCCTTTTTCTTGCCAAATAATATTCCATTGTCTGGATATAGTGGCCACATTTTATTTGTCCATTCGTCAGCTGCTGCACATATGATGGTTTCCAATTTTTGGCTATTACGAATAATGATGTTATAAATATTTGCGTACAAGTTTTTATGTGAGTGTTTTCTTTTCTCTTGGGTACATACCTAGAGCAGACCTTCTGAATCATAATGGTAACTCTATGTTTAATCTTTTGAGGAAATACCAGGCTGTTTTCCGAAGTAGCAACACCACTGTAGATTCCCATCAGCCATGTTTCCCAACAACTTCCAGTTATCTTTTTAATTATAGCCTTCCTAGTGGGTATGAAGGGGTAGCTCATTGTGGTTTTGATTTGCATCTCTTTTATGACTAATAATGTTGAAAATCTTTTTACAGTTATTGGCCATTTGTAGTTCCCCTTTGGAGAAATGCCTATTCAAATCCTTTGCCCATTTTTTAAAATTACGCCATGTGTCTTTTTGTTGTTGAGTTGTAAGTGTTCTTTATATATCCTAGGTATAGATCCCATATCACAGATAAGATTTGCAAGTATTTTCCCCCATTCTGTGAATTCTTTTTACCTCCTTGATGGTGTCCTTTGGACACAAAGGTTTTTAATTTTGGTGGCATCCAGTTTATCCATTTTTTCTTTTGTTGCTAATGCCCGGGGTATCATATCTAGGAAACCAAGGCCATGAAACGTATACATAGATTTTCTTGTAAGATTTTTTTCAGCTTTACTTTGCGTATTTAGGTTCATGATCCATTTTGAGTTAATTTTTGGTGTAAGGCTTGAGGAAGGTATCCAGCTTCCACATTTTGCATGTGCATATCCCGTGTTTCCTGCACCATTTGTTGAAAAGACTGTATTTTCTCTGTTGTGTGGTGTCGGCACTCTTGCCAAAACTCAATTGCCTATAAATGTGAGGGTTTATTTCTGTCCCTCAATTCTCTCCCATGGATTTATACATCTGTCTTCATGCTAGTACCATGGTGTTATTGATTGATTGATTGACTGATTGATTGTAATCCCTACCCCCAACGTGGGGCCCTAACACACCATGAGAGATCGAGAGTTGTGTGCTCTGCCATCTGAGTCAGCCTGGTGTCCCCATGGAGTCTTGATTACTGGAGCTTTTCCCCAAGTTTTGAAATTGAGAGGAATGAGCCCTCAAGCTTTGTTTCTCTTTTTTCAAGATTGTTTTGCTATTCTGGGTCCCTTGACCTTCCATATGAATTTTAGGATCAGTTTGTCAATTTTTGCCAAGAAGATAGCTGGGATTTTGATAGGGATTATGTTGAGTCTATAAATGAATTTGGGGAATATTGCCACTGTAGCTGTGTTTAGTTTTCTAGTCCATGAACATGGAACGTCTTTCCACTTATTTAGATTTTCTTTAATTTCTTTCAACAGTTTTTGAAGTTTTTTAGAGTGTAAATTTTGTACTTCTTTGGTTACTCTTATTCCTAAGTGTTCCTTTGATATTGTAGATTGTTCTCTTAGTTTTATTTTTGGATTATTCATTGCTAGTGTTTAGAAATATAATTTATTTGTTATATATTGACCTTATACCTTGCAACCTTGCTGAACTTGTTTATTCTGATAATTTTTTATAGGAATCCTTAGGAATTTCTGTATACAAGATCATGTCATCTGCAAACAGAGATAGCTTTACTTCTTCCTTTCTAATCTGGTTGCCTTTTATTTCATCTTCTTCTCTATTGCCCTGCCTGGAACCTATAGTACAGTGTTAAAGAGAAGTTGTAGGAGTGGACATCCTTATGTTATTCCTGATCTTAGGGGGAAGGCATTCAGCGATTCACCTTTAAGTATGATGTTAGAGAGAGTTTTTCACAGATACCTTTAATCAGATTCAGGAAATTCCAGGGAATTTGTTGAGTGTTTTTATCATGGAAGAGTGTTGGATTTTATTAAATACCTTTTCTGCATCTATTGAGATTATTGTGTTTTTTGTCCTTTATTCTATTTGGTATGGTATATTACATTAATCAGTTTTTAGGAATTTAAACCAATGTTGTATTCTGGTCATGATGTATAATTCTTTTTATGTGTTGTTGAATCCAGTTTTCTAGTATTTTGTTAAAAGACTTTTATATCTTATATTCATAAGAGATAGCAGTCTATAGTTGTCTCCCCCCTTTTTTTTTTAATGATGTCTTTGTCTGGTTTTGGTATTAGGGTGTTGTTCCTAGTAAAGACTTGGTATATTAATTCTTCTTTAAATGTTTGGTAGAATTCACCAGTGAAGCCATCTGGGCCTGGGTCTTTATTTGTAAGATGTTTTAAGATTATTCATTCAATCTCTTTTCTTGTTTTAGCTTTATTCAGATTTCCTATTTCTTCTTACTTTTGGTAGTTTGTGTTTTTTTAGGAGTTTGTCCCTTTCATCTGAGTTATCTTATTTGTAGTTATAGCATGCCCTTATAACTTTCTTTATTTCCATAAGGTTTATAGATTGTTCTCTCTTTCGTTCCTGATTTTAGTAATTTGAGTCTTCTCTCTGATTTTCTTGTTCAGTGAAGCTAAAGGTTTATCAATTTTGTCGATCTTTTTAAAGAACCAACCTTTAGTTTTGTTGATTTTCTCTGTTGCTTTTTTATTTTCTATACCCTTAATTTCTTTTTTTGTTTGTTTTCTTTTTTTAAAATAATTTTTTTGTTTTTTTTTTTATAAACATATAATGTATTATTAGCCCCAGGGGTACAGGTCTGTGGATCGCCAGGTTTACACACTTCACAACACTCACCATAGCACATACCCTCCCCAATGTCCATAACCCCACCACCCTCTCCCTAGGGCGTCCCCCCCACCCCCCCCGGCAATCCTCAGTTTGTTTTGTGAGATTAAGAGTCTCTTATGGTTTGTCTCCCTCGATCCCATCTTGTTTCATTTATTCTTTTCCTACACCCCAAACCCCCCACATTGCATTACCACTTCCTCATATCAGGGAGATCATATGATAGTTGTCTTTCTCCGATTGACTTATTTCACTAAGCATAATACCCTCTAGTTCCATCCATGTTATTGCAAATTATGCCCTTAATTTCTGCCCTAATCTTTGTTTCCCTCCTTTTACTTGCTTTAGGGTTAATTTGCTTTTCTTTTGCTATTGTGTGAAGGTGGAAGTTTTTGCAATCTTTCCTCTTTTTCATTTATTTATTTTTTCTTTCTTCTTTTTTAATATAGGCATTTACAGCTATATGTTAACCTTTAAGTTCTAGTTACTACATCCCATACATTTTGATATGTTGTGTCTTCATCTTCATTCACCTCAAAGCATTTTCTATTGTTTTGATGATTTCTTTGATTCATTGGTTATTGAGGAGTGTGTTAATTTTTTCATATTTGTAATTTCTGTTATTGATTTCTTAATTCATCATATTGTAGTTAGAAACATACTTTTTATGATTTCACCCCTTTTGAATTTATTGAGGCTTACTTAATGACTTAGAATATGGTCTGTCCCAGAGAATGTTCCATGTGCCATTTGCCCTTGAGAAGAATGTGCATTCTGCTGTGGTTGGGGAAATTGTGTACTTTTAATTTGCATAATCTTATAAGTGAGGTGAGTGTCTTGTCATATGTTGAAGAGCCATTTTGTTTGCTATAGACTGTCCATGATTATTTTTCTTATTTTGTGGGAGTTCATTATATATGAAGGGGATAACCCTTGTCTCTCATATGAGTTACAAATATTTTTCTTAGTTTGTTGTGTGCCTTTTGAATTTGTTTATATTTATTGAGCCCCACAGACATTTTAGATTTTTATGTAGATAGATTTATCATTTTAAGAATGATTTTTAGGTTTTGTCCTGTGTTAAGAAATATTTTCCCAATTTTGAGATTAGAAAATGTATTCTCTGCTCCCCTTTTTAAGCTTCTTGGTTTTATTTTTGTGTGTTTTAAATCTGTTTGATCTGGAATTTATAGGCACATGGAGTAGGTTTAAAACCCAACTTTGTTTCCTGATGGCAGGTCATTGATCTCAGCTCAATCTTAAAAATAATCTACCTTTTTTTGCACCGGCATGAAATGCCACTTTCGTTATGTGTTAAATCCCTGTATGTTTTGGGCAATTTTTGGATCCCCCTCTATTCTGTTGCATTGGTTTTCCTGTTTTTGTGCTGATATGACAAGAGATTTTTTTTTAAAATTTTATTTATTTATTTGACACAGAGAGAGAGAGAGATGGCGAGAGAGGGAACACAAGCAGGGGGAGTGAGAGAGGGAGAAGCAGGCTTCCCACTGAGCAGGCAGCCCAATGTGGGGCTCGATCCCAGGACCCTGGGATCATGACCTGAGCTGAAGGCAGATACTTAACGACTGAGCCACCCAGGGGCCCCGACACAGTTTTAATCACAGTAATTTTCACTACCTGGTCAGGCTGTTTCCCCACCATTACTCTTTTTAGGATTTTTCTGGCTACTCATATACATTTACTTTTAGTTGTAACTTTAAAATTGATATACCTAGATTAAAAAAAAATCCTGTTGGGGTTTTTATTGGGATCACATTCAACTGTGAGATTAATTTAGGATGAATTGATATTTTCATAATGCTAAGCTTTCTTAGATTTTCTTTTCTTTCTTAAAAGAGATTTTAGGGGCGCCTGGTTGGCTCAGTGGGTTAAAGCCTCTGCCTTCGGCTCAGGTCATGATCCTGGGGTCCTGGGATCGAGCCCTGCATCGGGCTCTCTGTTCAGGGGGGAACCTGCTTCCTCCTCTCTCCCTGCCTGCCTCTCTGCCTACTTGTGATCTCTGTCTGTCAAATAAATAAATAAATAAAATCTTTAAAAAAGAAACACAAATCAGTGTGTAAAAGAGATCTTATTTGTTAATTTATTTGAGAGAGAACGAGTGCACGAGTGTGAGCTGGGAGAGGGGCCATGGGAGATGGGGTGGGGTGTGTGGAGAATCCTCGAGCAGAGCAGACTCCACACTGAGCGCAGAGCGTGATGCCCTGATGCGGGCTTGATTTCATGACCCTGAGATCATGACCTAAGCCAAAAATCAAGACTACCTTGCTTTTATTTTCTGATTGCCGCTGGTGTATAGATACATTGTTGATTTGGGGGTGTTAACTTTTAATTTCCTTCCACTTTACTTAATTTGCTCTTTGCTTCATAGTTTTGCAGCGGATTCTCTTGGATTTGCCAGGTCGGCGCTGATAACATCTGCAAATGATGATCTTTGTCTTCTCTTTTCTAATTTCATTTTATTACTTCCATTTCTTATTCTTAGCTCATTGGATTGGCAAGGATCTCAGAGCAAGGTTAATTAGTGGGTATGCTCGTTTTTCTTGGACATTTTCCCTGTGAAGTGGCTTTTCTAGGCCTGGGCTCCTAATGAACCCCAACAGATAGTCCCTCCACGGCTGTGCACTGAACTTGGCACGTAGTAGGAATCTGGGAAGCCTTTGCCTCATTGTAAGAGTGATTACAAAAGAGCAAGGATCTGGGGCGCCTTGGTGGCTCAGTCATTTGAGCGTCTGACTCTTAATTTTGGCCCAGGTCCTGATCTCAGGTTTGTAAGATTGAGCCGCATCTGGGGCTCCGTGCTCAGTGTGGAGTCTGCTTGTCCCTCTCCCTCTGCTCCTCCCCTCGCTCACATGCGCGTTCTCTCTCTCAAATAAATATGTAAATAAAACCTTTAAAAAAAAAAAGAACAGGGGCGCCTGGGTGGCTCAGTGGGTTAAAGCCTCTGCCTTCGGCTCGGGTCAGGATCCCAGGGTCCTGGGATCGAGCCCCACATCGGGCTCTCTGCTCAGTGAGGAGCTTGCTTCCCTTCCTCTCTGCCTGCCTCTCTGCCTACCTGTGATCTCTGTCTGTCAAATGAATAAATAAAAAAAAATCTTTAAAAAAAAAAAAGAGCAAGGATCTAAAAAAGGTCTTTCACAGTAATGATGATGGTAGCTAATATTTATGGAGCACTTCCTATCTGCTAGGCCCTCTATAAGTATTACCTCTATGTTTTCTTTTTTTTTTTTTTAAAGATTTTATTTATTTATTTGACAGAGAAAGAGATCACAAGTAGGCAGAGAGGCAGGTAGAGAGAGTGGGGGAAGCAGGCTCCCCGCTGAGCAGAGAGCCTGTTGTGGGGCTTGATCCCAGGACTCTGGGATCATGACCTGAGCCGAAGGCAGAGGCTTTAACCCACTGAGCTACCCAGGTGCCCCACCTCTATGTTTTCTTACAATAAGACTAGTTATGTGGGAACAATTACACTGATTCCCATTTTTGAGAAGGGGTAGACTGAGGCCCCCTTGGCGCTGCCTGGCTAGAAATTGGCAAGCTGGACTTGAACCTGGCATTCTAGCTCCAAGCCTGTAGTTTTGTGATGCTTCTATTTTCCTGGAAGGTCCAGAGTTACGGTCAGTGATGTCAGAGGTTGGCCTCTGAGCCCTGTGTTGCTTCTGTGTAGGGGAGGCAGAGCTGGCGGAGTGGTGGGTGTACCTGGCAGTGAGGGCTGTCTGCATGGTGGGGGTCCCCCAGAGGTGCCTTCTGATGCCACTCTCCTAGACCTCAAGCGTCCCAGCCCTGGTACACTCACTTGCTGTGTAGCCTCAGGAAAGGTTTGGCTTTTCTGAACCATGGTTCCATCTGTTAAGTGGGCACAGCTACAGTCCCTACTTCCTTGTGTTGTCAGGACAGTTGAGGATCAACCTCACGTAAAGTTCTCAGCTCTATGCTTGGCATTCAAGGCCTTGACGCCTAACGCCTATCTCCTCTTATTCCCTGCCAGGTTACCAATGACAGCAAACACCACTGTGAGCTGTTTCTTGAGCACTTGTTCTGTGCCTGGCACACGGTCTCTCTCGTTTGAGTCTCTGATGTTAGGTGTACTATCATCCCCATTTTAAAGATAAGGAAGCTGAGACGCAAAGTGACTTGCCCAAGATTTCGCTAGTAAGCAGTGGAGGCAGGATTTGAACCCAGGCCTGACTGGATTCCTCACTCTCAAGTCCTAACCCCCCGGCCTCCCTCTGCCCTTAGAAGAAAGAAGTGGAGGTGACGCTCTTCAGAGTAGGGGAGGAAGGGGCGGGTGTGCTGGGAGCGAACAGCAGTTTATCGCCCACACTCTTGTGGACGTTGGGAGGGTCTGTGTGCCTGGGAAGGGGGCACGGGCCGTTCAGGAGGTAAGGGAGAGTGTGGTGCCCCCCAGCGGAGGGGCCATGGGAGACCACAACAGCACCAACTGTGCAGGGCCTGGTGGACCCCAGAGAGCAGTTTGGGCTTCGTCCAGAGGGGAGTCATGGGAAGCTCTTCAGTGTGTGTGTGTGTGTCTGTGTGTCTCATTAAGAAACAATTCTTGACAAAGTCAATTCTAAATGTCAGGTGATATGACATAAAGTAAAAAAGGCCTTTTCCTCTCCCTGTCCCACACCTTTTGGATGAAATACTGTGAAGCATTTGGAATCCTTCCAGAACTTTCTCTGCACCTCGACAGTAGACGCACATGCTCTCGCAAACACACATACACACGCATGTGCCAGCTTCCTTTCTAGAATCATAGTAACTTATGCCTACTCCACGCCAGCACTGCACCAAGCCCATGGCAAACGCTGGCTCATTTAGTCCTCTGACCGACGCCGGGACGAAGGGAGTGTTGTTGTCCCCCTTTTCCAGTTGAGGAAACAAGTCCCGAGAGGCCCAGAAGACATTCTGCACTGGCCGATTTCTCTCTCTGGCGGCGCTGTGCTCTGGCTCTGGCTGGTTAGCTGTGTGACTGTCCCTGCGGTGCTCAGGCGTCATTTGCTCACCCGGCCGCCCTCTCATGAGCACATAGGTCGTTTCCGGTTTTCCATGGAGCGCGCCAAGCAGAGGAGGCCCCCATTGTCCATGTGGTTTACAGAGATGCCCCTGGCTGCAGGAAGGTGGGTGCACCTGCTGGCCGGACTCCGTGTCCAGGCCCTGGAAGACAGGTGCCCCGCCCAGGGGACCAACGCGGGGCTGGGGAGGGAGATGTTTGAGGAAGACTTGGGGACTTGGGAGAACCAGCACGGAGATGGTGACACGGGCCGCGGGGCTAGGGCTACAGCCTTATGGAGGGTCGCCAAGTCAGTTGGGGACCCCTGGAGTGTGAAGGGCTGGGTCGGTGAGGGGGAAGTGCTGCTGGCCGGCTTCCTGGTGCTTCTCATGCACAGGCCCTCAGTCTGGGGACTGCGGTCGGGAGCCTGAGGTTAGGAGTGGCTCCCCAGAGGAAAGGGGCCTCCTTCCTCTGGGAACCTCAGGCACCCCAGCATGGAGGCCTCACCACTTCCCCCGGACCCCCCAAGGGTCTATCTGTACCTCAGAGTGTGTGAGTGGCGGAAGAGATGTGGGGATTGGTTCCTCTCCAGTGGTCAACTCATGGTGACTTGGAGTTTGGGCCCCAGAACCAAAAGGCCGGGAGACAGGGTCCTGCCTCAAGAAAGGAGCCTGGGGTCTGGAGGGTGGTCTCTCCCGAGGTCACACAGCACGGCAGCAGCCCTGCAGGGACTAGACGCCACCCTGAATACACCTGTCCTTCCTTGAGGACACTCTGCTTTGTCAAAGCTGGAAACTTCTGGCTTTTTCCAGGAGAACAGGCTGGGCTGTTCTCCCATGCTCCATCCACCAAGGGCATCTGGCTGTTCCACGTGAGAGATGTTCTGAGGGTGAGATAGGCCCACAAGTCCCCCCAGAAGACCCCATGAGCAGCCCCTGATTCCTGCCTGCCCAGTGTGGTTCCCTGTCCCCTCTCACCCTCGAGGGATGACCTCACACAAGTTCTTCAACCTCCCTGTCTCTTAGTCTGCTCATGGGTAAAACAAGAACACCGCTAGTATCTACCTTCTAGATTATCATGAGAATTGGATGAATGAGGATTTGTAGACTGCTTGGAGCAAGGCCTTGCCCAGGTCCAGGCCCTGGGAGTTTTTGAATATCCAGGAGTGATACTTGGTGTCCACCATGTGGCGTCATAGGAACAAAGCAGGAGGCAAATCGTGTCTGTGCTCATTTCGTCTTTTGTCTGGTCTGCAGATATTTCCAGAACAATTAGTAGATGCCAGGTCCGTCCTGGCCCCTGGGAAGGTGGAGGTGGGTATGACCCAGGCCTGCCTCCAGGGAGTGTGGTCAAGGGCACTAGATGGAGCCCTGTTTTGTTTACCGTCATACGATCCCGTGATGCCCAGCTGCTTGTCTTCCAGGGCAGGGCCAGCAACGTGCCGCTCTTTCCTGAGCATGTTCCATATGCCTTCCTCACTGGTTCTCCCAACAGCCCTGTGACATGCGCACTGCTGTTCTCCCTGACCGACAGAGGAGGAAACTGAGGCATAGGGTCCCATGCTGGGGTGGCAGGGCCAGGATTCAAACACTCTGGTACTGTAGCTCTTAACCACCACACGCCTGCCTCTCCACAAACACGTGTTACTTAGATACTCAGATTTAACCACAAAGACCAAAAAACAAACAGAACAGAAACCCCACAAACTGAAAAACATTGCAACCGGAGACCAGGCCACCTTTCCTGGGTCTTAAAAGTTCTCTCATACTTTTTCTGAGTGCCCTACTGGGAGTGGTATTGGTCAGTGTAAGAGTTTGGGACCAAGAGCTGCCTTTTTTCCCTCACCCCCTCCCAAGAGGGAACATGCATTTTCTAGGTGCTGGGTAGGGGGTGGTTCTCAAGGTCCAGGCCTGGCTCTCCCTCTTTCTCCACAGCACACCAACCAGTGACTCTGTCTCCTTTCCTTGATTACCTCCAGTGACAGGGGGCTCATCCTTCATCATTTAGTTCATTCTAAAGAAAGGTCAGGCTCCTAGAGAGGTCTATCACTTAAAAACTTTTAAAAATTGTAATTAAAAAATATACTCTTTATTTCCTCTGAAAGTCCCACAAACAAGTGTCCTGCTAGCGCATGTGTCCTTGGACACAAAGCCTGGCCAGTTCATCTTTGTGTCCCTCTGTCAACTGGCATATCACCTTCTGCACAGTCAGGGCTGTGAATGCTGTACCAGGGAGCCATTGGGTAGGGGATGCCGTGGTTGGGGCCCAGCTTTCATCAAGCCTGGGGCCGCGGGAAACTGGGTCAGTTGGACCCACAGGACATGGGCTATATGAGTGCTCATATGACCCCAGTGGTTGCCATAGAAATTGGTCTTTGTCCCCAGGCCTGTTTGCCAGTCCCTCAGGAGGCCCTGGTGATCCCTGGGGCTGTTGAGCAGGTCTCCTCCCGGCCTCCCCAGCCCCACATTCTTAGAGCTGGATGGTCCCCAGGGAGCAGGCTGGCCGTGCCCACATTGTGTAGCCTGGCAGCCTGAGGCCCGGGGGGTGCAGGAACTGGCTAAGGTTCCCATAGGGAGGAGATCTTGCAGACCTGGGCTTGGTGCTCAGGGCCAGTGATCTTGACTAAGGCCTCAACCAGTCAAGAGCACTTTTCTGGGGCTCAGTGGGTTAAATCCTCTGCCTTCAGCTCAGGTCATGATCCCAGGGTCCTGGGATTGAGCTCTGCTCAGCAGGGAGCCTGCTTCCCTTCCTGTTTCTCTGCCTGCCTCTCTGCCTATTTGTGATCTCTGTCTGTCAAATAAATAAATACAATCTTAAAAAAAAGAAGAAAAGGAGCACTTTTCCCCACCCACGGGTTCCAAGAGGAAATTCTGGACTCATTCCAGGGCTTCCAGCATTCCCTGGAGAATATTCCAAACCCACTTTGCCAGTATGTCCAGAACTACACAGTAGCAGTCATACCTGATGTGGTAGGGTGACTTGCCTCATTCACTTATGAGGGACCCAGATGACCCCATCATTTCCAGATGAAGAAATAGGGCACAGAGAGGTTAAGTCATTTGCCTGAGGTCACACAGCCAATTAGGGGTAAAGGTGGGATCTGAGTTTGGGGAGTCTGGCCCCAGAGCCCACCCTTAACCACCGTGTCATACCCTGCCTTGCTCATGCTCTTAACAGGCTTAGGAAGGGTTGAAGGAAGGGAAGGTCTGAGAAGTTCTTAGCATTGGAACTTTCGGAGTCAGAGCCTGATAAAATGTGACCCAAGAGTCAGAGCCATGGAGATTTCTCTTTCTAATCATATCTGCACAACAGCCCTGAGAAGTCTGCTTTATCCTTGTTTTGCAGATGAAAACATTGAGGCCCAAAGAGGGGAAGTGAGTTGCTTAGGGTCACATACGGGGAGAAGTGGAGCAGGGCCTCTAGTCCAAGACCCCTGACTCCACACCTGGTGTTCGTGCTGAGACCTCAGGCTGCTTCCCAGATCCTCTGGGACAGCCGCTGCCTTCCACCAGGTGAGGGGATGATGCATCAGGGCTGCAAGATGAGGGAGGAGGGAGGGGTGGTCTTGATGGTTGGGAAGACCCTGGCCAGGCTCACTGGGAGTTGGGGCCAACCAGGATCTATGGATTGGGAGGTAGGAGGCAAAAAAGGGTGGCATGGCAGTGGGCACCACTGAAGAATTTTCAGTTTGCTTTTTTCTGAGCCATGTGTTATCAAGGAGAGGTACAAGTCAGGGGGACTTAGGCCAGAAAGGATTTGGGGAACACTTCCCAAGGAGGTGACTTTTGAGCTGAGAACTGAAGGAGGCATGAGTTATTCTGGTGAAGTGGTCAGGGAACAGCATTCAGGCAGAGGGAACAGCATGTGCAAAGGCCCCATGGCTGGGGTGAGCCCCCAGACATCTCTCCTTCTTCTAGCTTCCGGCTGCATCCCTGCCTTGGTTGCAACTTTTAGCACCTTTCACCCTGGTGTGAAACCATTTCAGTCAGTCGTGTGTTTGCTCGGCAAACCCTCAGTGAGCCCTCTCCCATGTGTTGTGTGCCTGAGAAATAGACATGACTCAGATACTATCCCGGCCCACGACGGACAGAAACTGACTCAGGAGGAGGTTGGGGAGTTTAGGGCTTCTGATTATGAGTCATTTCTTCTGTGCTTGGCCCTGTACCAAGGAAGCCATTTATGAGTTCCATCACTTTATGAGTATCCCCACTTTACAGATTAAGAAACTGAGGCTCTGAAAGTCTAACTTACCCAAAGAAGCCAGTACCCTTCTTTGGGCCTCAGTGTCCTCATTTGTAGAATGGGTAGGGGAGTGGAGACTGTCTAAAGGGCCTAGGCCCAGCGTTCTTCACCCCAACGTGCTTTCTCCTCTCCAGCCAGGACCATGGGCAGCAACAAGAGCAAGCCCAAGGATGCCAGCCAACGGCGCCGCAGCCTGGAGCCCGCTGAGAACACCCACGGTGGCGGCGGGGGCGCCTTCCCCACCTCACAGACACCCAGCAAGCCAGCCTCCGCTGATGGCCACCGAGGCCCCAGTACGGCCTTCCCCTCCGCAGCTGCTGAGCCCAAGCTGTTCGGGGGCTTCAACTCCTCAGACACAGTCACCTCCCCGCAGAGGGCGGGGCCGCTGGCTGGTCAGTGGGCCTTGGGACTGTGGGTGCCTGTGGACGGGGCCTCTCCGGGCTACTGCTTCCCTTGCTGAAGGGGAAGAGTCTATGGGTTTCTTGGGTTTGGGGACTGTTGGGGGTTTCCTGGAGGTTGTGGGTGGGGAAGTGCTTTAGAAACTGGAAAGTGTGGTGCACATCCATTGCCTTTGAGGGCGAATCTGGGGTAGAGTATAAAGGGGTCTAGAGGTATGGGACTTTAGTGGGGAACTGAGGCCCAGAGGTTCGGGGGCTGTTTGCCCAAGGCAGCGTGGGGACTAGGTTTGAGGCTTTGCTTTTTGCTTTGGTCAGCCCAGAGATGGGTCAGGTCAGGAGGCCTTGCGTGGCTGAGGGGGCTAGGAAGGAGTTCACTGGTCCCTGGTGGGGGAGGCGGGGGCAGCCCAACTCGGTGATGCACCTCTGCGCCCTCTGCTGGCGTTCGGAGGTATGGCAGCCCCAGACAAGGGATGCTTAAAGATGACCATGCGGTCCCAGAGACGCCCAAAGAGCCACACGCAGTCAGCAGCTCCTAAGATTCCTACGCAGACACTTAAACAAGCTGAGCTGGAGACACTGTCAGAGATACTCACAGACACACCGTGTACCTGGAGACCCACTTCGGGACACTCGGCTGGGCGCAGACACACAACTATGCAGACATAAGCAAATACAAACACACATGCACAAATAACCCCATACTCCCAGATCAAGACACACACAGGGTCCAGACACATGCTCAGCTAGCCACACCATCCCCGACACCCAGAGGCTCCCAGAAGAATGCACGTGCAGTGAGAACACATACGTGCACAGACACAGGGTCACTCACGGATGCCTTAGACACAGACACATCCCTGAGTGAGACAGACAGACCCACAAGCACACCCATTCCTTCGTGTGCCCCTTCTGCGTGCTGGGGACACAGCAGTACGCAGAGCATGGGGGAGAAAAACAGAGCAAGGCTTGGAAAATGTGTAGGGTGTTTGAAGGTGGGGCTGCTGGGAAGGAGCCAAAAGGGCAGGGAGGGGTTTGGGGGGAGGTGTGTGAGGTGAAGGTTGTGGCTAAAATGGGGGACAGAGACGGGCTCTTGGAGGGGATAGTACCTGGAGCCAAGATCCCCCCAGATACATTGAGGCACCCAGTCACACAGGGAGAAACAGAATAACCCAGCCAGGGGCAGACTCCTTTATTCACTGGTTCATTCATTCGCCCATGGTTGCTTCTTGAGCACCTACTGTGTGCCAGGCTCTGGGAACAACACAAAGGGGCCTGTGATTGGGGGCTGCGGGGAAGCTGGGCACTCCCCTGAAGCTGACACTCAGGATCAACCTAGAGCCCACTGGGGACATTCACGTGTGAAGAGATGCACACGCATCCTTTGTGCCCCCACGGGGGTGCCCAGACACATGCACACAGGTGGACACTCTGCAGGCCCAACCCCTGGAAGGGTGACTGCGCCTCTGGGCTGAGCTGTGGTGGCTGTGGGAGACCCTCCTCTCAGGCCATTCTGACACATCCCACCCGTCTCTGCAGGTGGGGTGACCACCTTTGTGGCCCTCTATGACTATGAGTCTCGGACAGAGACCGACTTGTCCTTCAAGAAAGGGGAGCGGCTCCAGATTGTCAACAACACGTAAGTGACCCTCTTCTCCACCTTCCCTTGGGAATCTATCCCCTGGACCTAGTCTTGGGCCGGAGCCACTTCTGAGCATCCCAGAGCCAGGGGCAGTGTGATGGGCAGCGGGCCTGGCTAGTGTCAGGGCTGGCTGAGGTCCAGGGAACCGTCCTGGGCCGATGGGAGATGAGACAGGTGGTGGTGGTCAGGGCTCCCAGGGCAAGGGATCCAGGCTCAGTATCTCAATATAGCTCAGTGTCCCAGACTCAAACAGGGACATACAGTCAGGGCAGGATGGGGCCCAGGACCCAGGACTGCAGAAAACAGAGCCTCAAGCTGGAGGCTGTGCCCTCAGTGGTGCCCTCTTTAGGGACCTGGGGTTGGAGGGCTTGGACCTGCTGGTGGAGCAGGAGTCTCTAGCTGCAGGGGGTGGGGCCCAGATTGGGAGGGGACAGGGCCTGCATACTGGGCACTCGGCATGAGGAGGTTATAACTGGGCATTGAGATGAGACGGTGGGATGGGGTGTGGATGTCTGTTTCACCCCCAGAGACTCTAGCCTTGGGGTGAGACATCCTAGGACCAAGACGGCCCTGGCGCCCCTGCGGGCAGGGGAGCAGAGGCAGGCGTGAGGGAACTCGTGAGGCATGGGTAGGGCTCTAGCCACAGGGTGGGGTTCAGTCCTCTCCCCTTTCCTCTCTCCTTTCCCTGTCAGGAGCATATGGGGGGTGGGGTGCAATGCCTGCCTTGGGGGGGGTGCAGGCTCTGGGCCATGTGCCCAGTGGGGAGCAGCACAGTGGGGCAGGGTCACTCCTGCAGGCCCTGCCAGTTTAGGGGGCAGAGCTCAGCACCTGCTGCATTCCTGCCCTTGGCAGGGCCTTGTGTACCCCCACATCCCTTTGGACCCCCCCCCCCCAATTCCTGGCTCCTGCTTGCTCCCTCCAGCTCCCTCTCAGCTTCTCCCTCTCTCTGCTTCTCTCTCGCTGGCCCTTAGGAGGAAGGTGGATGTCAGGTGTGTACACATTTCACAGGTGGTGGGCTGGGGATGGGGGGCTTCGCTGGTCGGGGGGCAGGGTGCTGCTGTCTGCATGTGTCCCCCTGCATGTCCCTGCCTGCGGATCCTGGCTGCCCGGGCTGCCTCCCTCCAGCTTCCCCAGCTGAGGCCCTCCCCCCAGCCAGTGCAACCAGATCCTGACCTTGACCCTGGGCTGAGGCTGGGGAGGGTCCTGCCATCTCCCTGTTACTCACTGCATCATGCCTCCTCCCCACCACCTTCCTGCTAGCCTGCCCACTCTCCATCCTGCCAAGTCGGCCTGCGCTGAGGGCCAGCTGCATGCAGGGTCTGGTCCTGGCCCGGTGAGGTCTGCGGGGAAAAGGGACCTTCCCAGAGCCAGCCTGGCTCGGGGAGGTTGGTGCCCAGCTCCAGTCCAGATCCAGCGACAGGCAGAGGGCAGGGCCAGGGTCTGCTCGGGCATGTGGTCCCTGCTGTGTGTCCCCAACTGTGGTGGGGACTGCAGGGACTAGAAGGTTCAAGCAAGTCCTGGAAGGAGGGACAGTGATGGTCTATGGCTGGTAGAAGTGGTGGAAGGCAGTCCCTCTCAGAAGGGCAGCTGGTGGGAGGGTGTGGGGCTGGAAGGGGTGGGGTACCCTTAGGGGTGTGAAAAGGCCAGAGGGTGCTAGGGATAGTGTAGACTTGGTCCTTTAGCATCCTCAAAGGCCTGGCTAACAAGGCTGGACATCAGCAGCTCCGAGTGTGTCTCGCTCATTCATGCCTCCCGACTCTTGTGCATGCTGTTCCCTCTGCCTGAAACACCTTTCTCCCGTCTCTGCCTGGCAAACTCCTATTCATCCTTCAAGATCCAGCTCCGGATGGCCTTCTCTGTGAGGCAAAAGGGAAAAGAGGTGCCAGGTGCTGTGCCAGGCGTTTCTACCCATGTCCTTGTATTTACTCCCCGATGCAATCCTGCCAGGGCTCTGGTGACGGGGGAGGGGCTGTCTCCATTTTGCAAGTGAGGAAACTGAGGCTCAGAGATGTGAAGGCCCTTGACCAAGGTCACACAGCTAGCAGGTGGCAAAGCCGGGATGGGAACTTGGGCAGTAGCTCTCTCCCCATCTTTCTGCCCCTTGTGTGTTGGAGTCCTGGTGCTCCTTGGTGCCCTGGCAGTTCCAGTGGTGTGCATCAGCCTCCCCAAGACTGGGAGCTCCTGGGGGGCTGCTCTCAGGTCTGCCACCTTTGTGGGTCCCCAGATCACCTGTTGCTCAGCACCGTGGGGGCTGCCTCCCTGGACTTGTTGAGCAAGATGACAACTAGCATTCGTCCCCCGTTTCCTCTGCCCCGCGTGCCAGCCTGGTGTCATAGGGGTCCCACAGCCCCCGGAGCTGGAAACTCTGATTTGCTTTCTTTTGCGCAGGAGGAAACTGAGGCCCCGGGAGGTGAGGTGACTTGTTCGAGGTCGCACAGCTGGTGGTGGCAGAGCTGGGAGGGGCGGGCTGGTCCTCCTACCCACGGCCCTTGAAGGAGGGGCTCCTTAGCAATCCGAGGACCTGGGGGGAGGAAAGGGCCCTGCAGGGGTGTCTGCTTCAGGGGAATCTCTACCCGCAGTGATGGGAAGGGCACCTCAGGCTGGGGCACAGCTTGAGCAATCAGGGTATGGTGGGGGGAAGGCTCTGGAAGCTTTGGTTCTGCCTCTTTCACCTAGAGCCAGAGGGCTGTCCTCCCCTGTCCTTTGGCCCCTTCCCTCCCTTCTTCCAGCTTTCCAAGTAGGACTGAGGGTGTTGGGCCAGGCCTGGGGCCGCAAGTGGTTGAGTCCTGTCCGTGGGAAGTCCTTGGATAGCAGTGAGGCACCGTGACTAGAGAGGGGGACCGGGAGCCCTTCTCTCATCGCGGTGCTCAGCCACCCCTTTCCCTGAGAAGTCAAGTGGTGGTGGGGTTGGGACAGCAGAGGAAGGGGAGGGATGGGGAGCCCTTAGTGACAGATGAGTCCCCCAAATTTGAGGTGTTCAG
This sequence comes from Mellivora capensis, assembly GCA_004024625.1. Lineage (NCBI taxonomy): Eukaryota > Metazoa > Chordata > Mammalia > Carnivora > Mustelidae > Mellivora > Mellivora capensis. The sequence goes on along the minus strand of PISX010000450.1, from coordinate 181,575 downwards.
GCCTCATAGCCACCCAGGCACTACCCTGCATGTCCTTCCCCCATTGTTGCCTAGGGCCCATGATTTATTCCCACTCCCGCCACCAGCCCTGGCCCGGTCTGAGTGAGGGGACTTCCTGAGGCTGGCTGGTGGCTGGACTGGCTTTCGGGGATGGGAGAGCTTAAGGACTAGTCTGCCTGTCATTAGGGTTTGGCTAGGGCTTACCGGGCCTGGGTCCTCACAGTAGCCGGCCTAGGAACCCTGCTCCCTGGATCTTACTGCCTAATGGCCCTGGGTCGCAGAATCCCACGTGCTATGTGGCCTGGATCTGAGGAAGCCCACCGGGGTCTGATGTCTGACTGTTCCAGACCCCCAGCCCTAGTGTCTGAGTCTCTAGGAGTTGAAGCCCTTCAGGTTCCGACTCTGGGTTCCCCAAACTGCCGTTTCCTCCCACCCAGATTCCAGCAGCTTCTTTGGGGGAGCCATCCAGCAGGCACTGATGTCTCCCCCCTTGTTCTGGGCACTCCAGTTCCACTTCCCACCCTGGGGCAAGGGATACCTTTTCACCCTCCCCACGCAGCCTCCCCTGGCCTCAGCCTGCCGCCGCCCCACTGACTGTGGGCCCCGGCCTCAGGGAACCCTGGCTTGCCCACAGTCCCCAAAGTGCTTGTCTGACCGGTCCCAACAACCCGAGGGAGTTAAATGTAAGTGCCCAAACTAGAGTAACTTCCCAGGTTCTGAAGCTGCCATACCCCTGGTCCACACGCCAGCCTGGCTGGCTGAAGGATTAGGGTCTGAAAAGAAGATCCTGAGGCTCAGAGAGGTGAGGTCAGTTGTCTGAGGTCACACAGCTAGTGGACAGCAGCTGGGAGGTAAAACTGTAGCTGGAGGACCCCGATCCAGTGCTTTTCTGCCGGCCACCTGTGGGAAGGCGACGGGTACGGCAGGAAATGTGTTTTGTTTCCTTCCTTCCTTCCTTCCCTTCTTCCAGTCCGTCTGATAAGGACCAGGACCCCGGGGAAGGTACTGCCTGTAGTAAGTCTGCTCAACCTGATAGATTACTTCCAAGTGTGGGCTCAGGTTGGTGTCCCTGTGGGACTGGACCCATTTGGGAAGCTGTGGGGCCCTTCATGTGGGACCCGAGGCGGGCTTGAGCCTCCCAGACCACTGACATAGGAAGAAGTGTCTGGACAGCTCCATTTCACAGGGAAGCCTGGATGACGGCCACACTAATGATCCTTGTCGACCCGAAGCCCAGCTCGCGGCCGACAGATTTATACACTTTGTCTGTAAGGGAGATTCCGAGGATATTATTTCCTCTTTATAGACGAGGACATTAAGACCCAGAGAAGGCAGGGTCCTTGCCCAAAGTCACATAGCAAATCCTTATTGGAGACTGGGACTGAGCAGGTTTGGTTTTTATTTATTTATTTAATTAGTTAGTTAAATTTGCTGCTTCGGTTTTTAAAAACATTTTGGAGAGTGGGGAAGGGTGCCATAGAGACATGGAGTTCATTGTTTTTCTTTTTAAAGCCAGATCAAGATGCTATCGGCTCATGTACATTGAGCCCTTACTGTGTGCCAGGCCCTGTGCTGGTATTTTATATCCTTGGAGGGAGGCGTTGAGTATCTCCATCCTCTAGGTGAGGAAGTGGAGACAGGGCCAAGGTCACGTAGCCTGCAGGTGGTGAGCAGGATGGTGCCCAGCGTGGTCTGACTCTTGGAGCTCAAGCTCTTAGACGCCTCTCACGCTGGGGCCAGGTCAGAGTTGGACCTTGGATCCATTGTGAGATTGTGCTGCACCTCACCTTGCCTTGTGAACTAAATAAAACCCCAAGCCTGGACTTGAAGCCCCAAACTCATGTGGGCTGATGCCAGGAAGCTGGAGGATCTGCTGGCTGAGGTTGAAGTCTGGGTAATGCCGGCAGGACTGACCCTGCCTGCCTCGCCCCTTGATTCTGCTTGGCTGGGCTCTGCGCTCCTTGCTCCTTGTCTGCCTGCCACTCTGAGTGCATGGATGGGGGCTCCCTAGAGGCTGGCCAGTTTGCAGACTCTGGCTTAGTCAATCTGTCTCATTTGGTAGCCTCTGACCTAGACCTTGGCCCAGTTTCTTCCCCCAGCTCTGCTGTCTTCTCCTCTTCTAGCTTCCCCTGGCTCTCCCGAGGGTCTCTGAGCTTCTGAGTGGCCTGGGGAAGCTGCAGGTGTGCCGGGGGGCCTGCTGTGTGTCTGGCTGTGGGCACTCGGGGACCTGGTTCTCACCTTTGCCCTGCCACTGTGTGGCTTTTGGCAAATCCCTGCCCCTCTCTGTGCTTTATTTTCTCATTGGTGAAATGAAGGCTTTGACTGGAAGATCTCAGGTATTCCCTGTGACTTGAGTTCTTGCTTTGTAGCTTTGGGCAAGTCTTTGCCCAACTCTGTGCCCCAGTTTCCCCACAAAGAAAGTATTAGGTTACTCCAGCCTGGGTGCTGGGTGGATTTGGGCTGGTCCCTTGACATCTCTGAGCCACAGTTTCCTCATCTGGGGGCTGAGGCCTGCCTTCCTCACAGGGTGGCCTTGAGAATCACATGGGACAGACAGATGTGGACACCCCTGGGTGTTTGTAAACAGAGAGATGGCTGGTTGTCCTGGGCTTCCAATGCCACCTCTCTCCAGAGCCTTCCCTCTCCAGCAGAGACCACTATGTGAGCTCGTGCCCCTGTCTGAGTGTGCGTGCAGCAATTACACGGCTGAGTGTTCCTCATGGCCCTGGTCACGCTCCCTTTGCTGTCCAGAAGGCACTCTCAACCCTCTGCTTCAGCCTTAAGCCATCCCCACTGAGCCTGGATGCTCACCTGTACTCCGACCGGTCTTTGGAGAGCTCTCGTAGCCTGCTTTCTCCTTGCCTCGACTTCTCAATCTTCATAATGGGCTGAAGACTATGACAGAGGCAGCTCAGAAGAACCAGGAGCCAGGGATCCGGGTTCGAGTCCAGACTGTGCAACTGTGGGCAAGGACCTCTTCCTCTGGGCCCTGGCAGTGAGGAAGGGGGAGCATATCCCATTGGCTATGTGTCTTCTCAGGGTCATGGTCATGGTCATGGTGAGGTCCAACAGCAGCCTTGCAGCGAGAAGCTCTGCAGGCTCTCAGGCCCCACCATACCCTGTAGGGGAAGATTCCTTCTGACTTGGGAGTCAGGATCCTGGGCCTGGCTGTGTGACCTTGAGCAGAGGCCTTTGCTTCTCTGGCCTGTCTTCCCATCTGCACGGTGGGAATGGAAGGGGGCTGAGCCCTATTCCCCACTGGCAGCCTTTCCCGTTGGCCTCCCCTCACTCACTACCCCCTGGACCCGTCCCTGTCCCCTTTGGTTGCTTTTGGATGTGAGGCCTCTGTGGCTGCCCCGCCTTGTCCCCGGTCTGCTCTCCTGCTCTCTTCCTTACTCTTTCTGCCTCTCTCTCTCACCACCCCCATCTCTGCCTCTTCTTTCCTATTGGGCTCTCGCTTTCTCCTCTCTCCTCTGTGTCTCTGGACCCCCGCTCCAGCCAGACCTGGTTCACATTCAGATGGCTGCAAAGGTACTTTGCCCCCTCCCCACTCCCACCCAGGCCCAGGGGACCCGACCGTGTGGGGAGCTCCTCTGCCCCTGTCCCCATCTCCTCCTCGTGGGACAATTAGTGTAGAAGTGCCCTGGGCATTGGGGCTCTGCCACCTCAGCCCCTCTGACATGACTCTGTGTGACTCTGGGCAAGCCCCAGCCCCCTTTGGCCTCAGTTTCCCCTGTAGACAGGTAGGCTGCAGGGGAAGGCCTGTAGCTTTCAGCCGAGGAGCCCCTTAGGGATGGCCAGTGGTTTGTGACAAAAGGCAAGCATTGTTCTAGTTGATGGGGTTAGTGCCTGGATTGTCACCAATCCCCCAAAGGGCCATCCCCTACCTCCACCCAGGTCTCATCTGCTTCCAAATCTCAGGGCTTGGGGAGGCTTTGAAGATCTGACTTGATATCTGTCTTAGGCAGGAATCATCTCTCCTATTACAACTTGCTTGCTTCCCAGAGACAGGGAGCTCCCTCCCTCATTCCCGAGACAACTCCTGGCATCTGGAGATGGCTTGGTCTAGTTGAAGGGAAGCATATTACTTCCCATCCCAGGACTCTGCCCCTGTGAATTTAGGCCTCAGGCTGACCTTGGTCAGTCCTGCCATAGTCCTGGACGAAGTCCGTCTGAGTCAGCTTGGGCCAAGAGGCATCTGGGCTGGGGAGAGAAAGAATTCCAGGCTTGGCCTGGCAGCACGAGAGCTCAAGCTGGCCCTGCAGCTCCCAGGTCTTGGGGACCCCCAGCACAGCACCTGTGAACACTGTAGCATTGGGGCCCCCCCACTGATGGCTCCTTCTCCTCTGCTCCTTCCCTTTCCCCCTCCTTAGAGAGGGTGACTGGTGGCTGGCCCACTCGCTCAGCACAGGACAGACGGGTTACATCCCCAGCAACTATGTGGCGCCCTCCGACTCTATCCAGGCTGAAGAGTGAGTATGCAACCTGGACTCCTGCCCAGCCCCCCCAGCCCCCCCCCCCTCCACCCCACTGGTTGGGAGCTTCTCTCCCGGGCTGCAGTGGGTGGTCTGGTTGCCTCGGGCCCCAGCCACATCCTAGAGAAGGGCGCAGTCGGGCTATGGAAGCCAAAATCACCAACGCTGCCTTCCTTCCTCCTGCCCCAGGTGGTACTTTGGCAAGATCACCAGACGGGAGTCAGAGCGGTTACTGCTCAATGCGGAGAACCCAAGAGGGACCTTCCTTGTGCGAGAAAGCGAGACCACGAAAGGTAGGAGCCCTCCTGCTGGCCACTGGGAACGGAGTCTTTTGTGGGTTGTTTGAGCTGGGTATTGTAGAGTGAATAGGAGTTTGGTACCTGGAGTGGAGTAGGAAGAGCCCTCCAATAGGAGAAAGTGGCAGGAGAGGCAGGGAGCTACAGCTGAGGAACACTGGGCTAGCTGGGGGTGGCCAGAGATGCAGCAAACAATGACACTTAGCCTCTCTGGCCTCAGTTTCCTCAGATGACGTATGGGTGCAGGCTCTCGGGAGGCCCGAGGGTCATGCAGCAAACGACTTGTTCCCTGGGTGGGTGCTGATGAAGTAGGCCCCTCTTGGTCTCCCTCTCCAGAAGCTTCTAGAGCTGGACTAGGTGCTAGGAGCTGGCTTTGCCCTTCCCCGGCAGTCTGGGTCCCTGTTCCCCTTCTGTCCCTCCCCCAGCCAGAGAACACGGGTCACCCTCTTTCTCTTTAGCCCCTTGGCCAGTGGGTTGCTGGTGACCCAGCCGTGTGGAAACAAAGCTGGGCCATGTCGTGTGGGCTTAGGGTTCAGTGGGAGATGGGAAGCAGGGCCTCCTGCCATGTGTGTGCACATGTGAGCAGCTGTGTGGCCGTGCAGGCAATGTGTGAGTCCAGGCGTGTGTGTGCACGTGGAGGGGATTTGTCTGGATGTTGTTGTGTGGGAATGGATTGTTGTGGGTTTGCCTTTGTGCCTGGGGGCCTGGGGAGTGTGTCCCTGCATGAGCGTGGGGCCGCTGGGTGTGGGCATGCCTGTGTGTGTGCACAGACACACGTGGGCTGGACCTGGCTTTCAGCTCAGGCCACGGGCATCCATGTGTACATGGCCGGGGCCATCTGTTAGTTATGGTTGCCCGATGCAGGCTCTAGAGACCTGGTTGCTGTCCTGTGTGCCTGACTTGCTGGGTGACCTGAAGTAAGCTGCTTTCCCTCTCTGTTCTCATTTTCCCCTTCTTTATACTGGAGATGGTAAGCTGCACCTGAGCATTACCCAGAGCACCATGGGCTGTGGGGGGCTGTACCCCACCTTCTGGAATGGGCTTTCTCTGGCTGTTGAAGCCTCAATCCCAGGTCTCTCTTGGGCTCCGGTTAACAGAGGCTCCTAGACAGGCCTGCTAGGCAGGAGGAAAATTTCCCAGCCAAAAGCTTTTCCAGGCTCAAGAGAGGCAGGGAGAGGGCCACCAGGGATGGCCCCTCTTAGCCTTGGTGGCCTGTAGGCCACACTTAGCGTGTGGCTTCCTGCTTATCCCATGGCCTCAGCCAATCACCCGCTCCTGCCTGAGCCTGGGGTCCGGGAAGGTGTGGGGCCCAGAGTGCTCTCATGGGAGGGGAAGCAGGTAAGCCAGGGACACACAGCCACTAGGGCCATTCCTGGCTCCCGGCAAACATTTATTGAGCACCTACTATGTGCCAGGCCCTCTCACATGTGGTCTCAGATCTTCCTGGCATCCGCGGGAGTCGCCCTGTTCTGCAGAGTAGGCAACTGAGCCCCAGAGCGGGCAGGTGACTTGTCTGGCTCACACAGTTGGGATATACATTCAGTCTTGGAGGTCTTGCCAGGGTCTGGAATGCCTGGGGAGGGTCTCTGATCAGGGGCCCCTCGGCTCACTGGGTCCTGCCTTGATGGCCACCCCAGGGCTGGGTGCTCAGAGAGAGGGCAGGCCAGACCTGTCTCGGCCCGGGGCTGGGGCTGCTGCTCTGGCCTCCCAGTCCTCCAGTGCTGGGCAGGCCCAGAAGCGCACTTGGTCCTGTGGCCTGGAGGCATGGGGGGTGCTGGGCGTGGGGGTCACTGCTCCTCTCTGTCCCCGCCCCGCAGGAGCCTACTGCCTCTCCGTGTCTGATTTCGACAACGCCAAGGGCCTCAATGTGAAGCACTACAAGATCCGCAAGCTGGACAGCGGCGGCTTCTACATCACCTCCCGCACCCAGTTCAACAGTCTGCAGCAGCTGGTGGCCTACTACTCCAGTGAGGGCCAGGCGGGCAGGCGCTGGGCCGGGGGGGCTCCATCTTCCACGCAGGGTCTGGGGGTGGGGGTGGTGCTTTGGGGCCAAGAAGGCCTGGGGTTTCTATAATCCTGAGAGTGTGGGGCTCCTTCTCTCCCCTGCCCCTCCTTTTTTTTTCTTCCTCCCCGCCCTCCGCTCCTCCTTCTTCTTCTTTTTCCTCCTCTTTCCTCCCTGTCCCCTCCCCCCACCATGCCCACCCTCCTCTTTTCTTCTCCTTTGCAGCTGGCTGGGGAGGGGGACGCTGCCTAGAGGGGAGCAGGGAAGGGAGGGGGCTTAGGCTGGTGCTGGTTGTCTCTGCAGCCCTAAGACCGGTCTGAACCGGTTACTGGGAGAGGAGTTGGTGGCTAGACCCGGCTGCCTCTGAGGGAGGGAGCGCAGGAGCCTCTGAGGGAGGGAGCGCAGGAGGCAGGCAAGGGAGCCAGGGCAAGGGAGCCAGGGTGAGGGCTCCCAGTATGTGTACACACACACACACACACACACAGGCACAGGTCGTGGGGACGGGCATGCGTGCTGTATCTGGACCCTCAGGACTTCCCTGGGGACCCTGAAGGTCAAGGGTCAGTGAGTCCTCATATGGGGGGGGGGTCTCTGTGGGTCCCCACGTGACTTTGGCCATGGCCTCTATGTGCAGGTGTGGCCTATCTCGAGAACACCAGTTACTCCCCATCCTGGGCCACCTCCTTCTCTATCCACTGGGCCTCCTGACACCCTCTGCCACCTGGCACCCCTTTGCCCCCTTGGCTGTCATTGCACGGTTCATTCTGAAACCTGGTCCCGACAGCAAAACCTTCCCAAGGTTACCTGGGAATCTCAGGATAAAGACCCCCACGTGGCCTCTGAGGCTGTGGCTGCTCTAGGCCTGGCCGGCCTCCCTGTCTTCCTCAGGGCCCCTTGCTCCCATTCACTCCTTTGCAGCCCCTCTGGCCTCCTTCCTGTTCATGCAACCTAGAGGCTTGTTCCTTTCTCGGGGCCTTGGCACGTGCACGAGGTGGTGTGCCCTCTGCTTGGAGTGGCTCCTAGTCAACCACTCACTTTCCTGCAGCTCCAAGCTCAGGTGCCACTTCCTCCGGGAAGCCTTCCAAGACTCCATCCAGCCCACCTGCTGTTGCACACACTGCTTTCCTCCATCGCGCTCGTGGCCCTGGGAGATGATGCAGGGAAGCTGGGCTCCTCCTGCACTGGGAGCTCCCTGAGGGCAGGATTCCCCTGGACTTGTCCCCCACTGTGTCCTTGGTGCTCACCGAGGTGACCACCCCTTAAAGTCTGATGAATGAATAAGTGAATAACTCCAGGAGCAGAAGCGCGAGGCAGTGTGAGGGGGTGGTGACACCCACGTGTGGATGCCTGGCCTCGAGGGCAGCCCACGTGCCCCCAGAGCCTGTGTGCATCCCATGTGTATGTCACACCGTGGGACAGAGAGGCCCCAGAGCAGATGCCTGGCCTGAACTCTACCTCCCTTCTTCTGTCTTCAGAACACGCTGATGGCCTGTGCCACCGCCTCACCACCGTGTGCCCCACGTCCAAGCCCCAGACTCAGGGCCTGGCCAAGGATGCCTGGGAGATCCCTCGGGAGTCCCTGCGGCTGGAGGTCAAGCTGGGCCAGGGCTGTTTTGGAGAGGTGTGGATGGGTAAGACCTTGCCCCTGCCCCCCAGAAGAAGCCATGGTCCTCTCGGGGAGGGGGGAGCTTTGGTGTCCCCAGCAGAGAACCAGGCGGATGTCCATCCCACGGGACAGCTCGAGGCCCCCCTGCTTCACCACCATGAGTCTCTGTTGCCCCTGCTGAACGCTGGGCTGTCTTTTACATGTGGAGCTCCCCCACACCTCTGCAGACCACGGCACCTGTTTGCCGAGAGCTGCTCGGGGCTGGGCATCACGATTCCCCGAAGACGCTGTGTGGTCTGGGCCAGCTGGCTCCACTCTGTGTCTGTCTTCCTCGGTGTGAAATGGGGGTGGGGATAAATGGGGGTGTGAGCGGACGCTGCTCCCTGCCCCATGCATCCGCACGTTAGCACTTAGCCATGGGAAGAGACGCCCCTGCTCAGAGGGAGGATTTGGAAGCCCAGGGTCTGCCATGTTCTGGGCCTGTTAACGCTCTCCTGTCTAACCCTGGAGAAATGGCAAACTGTCTTTTGAAAACAAACACCATGCAGCCCTGACAAAACCCAGCCCTCCTTCTGCTGCCTGGTTCCTGCTGATGCGGAGGGATCGGGGAGGCTGGCGTGAGGCAGGCCTAATGCGTAGGAGCCTGTGGCTTCTGCCGTGGAATCACCGTGTGCCAGTCTCGTAAGCCACTGTATGCACTTGGCGTGCACTTGGCATCTATGTTCCTCCCTTCGGGGAAGAGCAGAGAGGGCTGTTGGGTGGAAGGCCCTGCAGGGACCAAGGCCTGTAGGCTGGAGGTCAGACCAAGTCAGGAAAGGGGAGGTGCTGGCTTTGAGCTGGGGAGAGGGGAGAGGGGTATTCCGGGGGCTGGAAAAATGCATTCCTGGCCTGTGTGTATGGTAGCAGCAGGCCAACTCAGTGAGAGCCAGGTACAGATCCCCAGACATCCTGTGCTGCAAGGACCCTAGAACTAGGCCTGGGCCCCAGCCCTCGGTTGGAGGCCCAGAGACTGGGAGGAATGGGTCTTGGGCCACTCATCAAAGGACCTTGGGTCCGGTTGGCACAAGAACTCAGATTCAACACGCTGGGCTAGCACATGGCTTCCCCCAAAGCCTCACAGTTTGAAAACCCTGATAATAATCAAATGACAAGTGTAGCTCTTATTTATGGAGCCCTCATGGCGGGCTGGGCCCAGTGCCTAGAATCTCACTCAAATCTCAAACAGCCCCCCAGGGAGACACTCTAGCATCCAAATTTCCTAGGCAAGAAAACAGGCCCAGAGGAGGGAAAGGACGGCCCCACGGTCTCACGGCTGTCAGGAGGCAGAGCTGGGAGTCAGACCCTGGCTGGTCTGACTTCCGAGCCCTCGTGGGCCTGGTCCAGGCTGGGCCTTACTTCTTGAGAGTGTGGCTCAAGACATGTTCTCCCTGCAGGGGCTTTGTTCTGAGGCCGGCTCTGCCTCCCCTTCCCAGCCCCATCCATGTGCTCACTCCCTACTCACCTTCCGCACGCTGCCTGCAAGGAACGTGGTCTCTCAGGAGACAGTGGTTGAGTTAAAGCCGTGATCTTCCATCTGTCAGGCACGTGTGTGGCTTTTGGGGACACTCCCACTGATGGCAGCCCCAACGGCAGCTCAGCGGCTGCTGTTTCTTGACCGTGTACCAGAGAATCATCTCATCCTTGTAATAGCCTCCTGTGGAGTGTCCCGCAGGCCTCGGCTGGACTGGTCACGTGACTAGGCAGGCCAGAGCCGAAACAGGTTTGCAGGCAGGCCCATCTGGGGCCCCGTGGGATGGGACTAGGGACACCTTCACTGAGGCAGCCTGCTGCACCCCTTGGCCCCGCAGGGACCTGGAACGGAACCACCAGAGTGGCCATCAAAACCCTGAAGCCAGGCACGATGTCTCCAGAGGCCTTCCTGCAGGAGGCCCAGGTCATGAAGAAACTGAGGCATGAGAAGCTCGTGCAGCTGTATGCCGTGGTGTCCGAGGAGCCCATCTACATCGTCACGGAGTACATGAGCAAGGGTGAGGCCCAGGCGACCGGCACACAGATGCACGGGGCAGCCCCTTGCCAGACAGGGGGGCACACGCTTCCTGTCCCCCCAGATCTAGGGTGTACGTTTTAAAAGGTGGAATGGAGTAGAACCAACTTCTCACGTCAATGGTTGCCTTTCTCGTTTCGTTTTGTTTTTTTATGATTTCCCACAATGTACTTTGTCTCCTCCCCTTGGCTGGTTTTCCAACACCACCTGCCGCTCTGCGGCTGAAAGAGAAGTCCTCCAGCCATCCAAGCTGGGCCACATCTAGGTCAAGGTCCTAGCTTGACCTGTACCTAATTTTTAAATTAATTCAATTGTTCAAAATTTGCCTTTTGGAGGCATAATTTACCAATGATAAAATACACCATTTTAGGGGTCCAGTTCCGTGAGTTTTAACAAATGGACCCTCCGGGGATCCCTTACCACAGTCGAGCTACAGGAGCTCTCCGTTGCCCCGTGCAGACAGAGGCCTCCAGCCCTAGGGCCAGGCAATAACTCACGCCCTCTGCCATCATAGGTCTGTTTATTCTAGAACTTCACGTGTGCTGTCTCTTACATCCGAGGTTTGTCTTTGTCCCATGTATCCATAGTCTGTCCCTTTTTTAATTGCTGGGTAGTAATATCCGTGGTGGGGACGGATCACAGTTTCTGTTCTCCCGGAGACATTTGGTTGTTTCCTATCCCGCTTTGCCTGCTGAGTGACAGATGCTGAGGGAGACTTTATTCAGAGGTGGGTTTGCCTGAAATGAGCGCCGCTTACACCGAGGCTGGCCTGCCCCGGCGGACGGGATCTAGGAGTCACTGCTTCCTGGCTCTGGGACGGCAGGGCAGGGGCTAGTTAGTGCTGCTTCCTCTCTGTCCAGGGAGCCTGCTGGACTTTCTCAAGGGGGAGACAGGCAAGTACCTGCGGCTGCCGCAGCTGGTGGACATGGCTGCTCAGGTGAGTCAGCCCCTCCCACCTCCCACAGCCTCGGTCCCGCTCACCTCTGCCGCGGCTGCCTCTTGAGCGCCCCCTCCAGGCGGCATGCCGTGACCGCCCCCCACCTCTCGGACCCCACCACCTTTATCACCCGGCCAGGAAAGAGCCCTTCGCTGGGTATCAGAGGTCAGCAACATGCTGTGGGACCTCAGGCCTCAGTTTTCTTCTCTGTAAAGGTTATTCAGTCACTCAACAAACATGCGTTAGTTCTTGCTTGCTGTAGGTGGTGCTCAACAGTCATTCCTTCATTAATCCTTCTCCCAATCAGGGGAGGTGGGGATGGCTGTCCCTCCATTTGACATGAGAAAACAGGCTCAGAGAGGGGACTGGGGGCAGCAGGCACTGCCTGGCACTCGTCTATATCTGTGGGGCCTCTGGGGCTTCTTTTTTACGGTTGCCCTGCTTCCAGGCTGGATCTTGTCCGTGTTTCCCCTTTGCCCTTGCCCTTTGTCCTGCATTTCCTCTTTCTGTGGAGCGCTGGACCTGCCTCTTGTGCCAGCAGTGTTTATTGGGAACTGACTTCCCTAGTTTATTGGAAGACTGGGAAGGATAGGGTGACCCAGCGGGGTGGGGCGGGCAGGGGCCGGGGTGGTGCGGGGGTGGGGATGGTCCCTGAGCTGGGCTCCTGGCATTCTGCCTGCAGATCGCCTCAGGCATGGCCTATGTGGAACGGATGAACTATGTCCATCGGGACCTCCGTGCTGCCAACATCTTGGTTGGAGAGAACCTCGTGTGCAAAGTGGCTGACTTCGGGCTGGCTCGGCTCATCGAGGACAACGAGTACACAGCCCGACAAGGTGCGAAGGGTCCGGGTCGGGGCCATCTGGCCTTCTCTGAGCCTGTTTCCGTGTCTGTCCAGCAGGGGATGGAAGTGGCATCTCCTGGCAGCGCTGTCCTGAGGTTCTCCCGAGCCTCCCCTGACCTTTCTCCCTCCTGCAGGTGCCAAATTCCCCATCAAGTGGACGGCTCCAGAAGCGGCCCTCTACGGCCGGTTCACCATCAAGTCAGATGTGTGGTCCTTTGGGATCCTGCTGACAGAGCTCACGACAAAGGGACGGGTGCCCTACCCTGGTAAGAGGACTCCCCATGCCCTGTCTTTGATCCCTGAATCCCCTCTGCCCTGGTGACCTTGGGCAAGCCATACCCTTTCCCAGGCTTGTTTCCCCATCTGTATAACAAAGAGGTTGAACATCTGATCTTAAGAGCTCTCTGGTCAGGGCTCTCAGCCTTGGGGAGGGGAGTTACCCATGGTCACCCTCCCCCATCCTGGACGAGAGGCCCTCTCTGCTGTCCTCGTCCTCCTACCCCCACCCAACTTTCCTCACCGGAGCTGGTCCCCTCATGCCTGCCCCCCCTCCCACAGGGATGGTCAACCGAGAGGTGCTGGACCAGGTGGAGCGGGGCTACCGGATGCCCTGCCCACCCGAGTGTCCCGAGTCCCTGCATGACCTCATGTGCCAGTGCTGGCGGAAGGAGCCAGAGGAACGGCCCACCTTTGAGTACCTGCAGGCCTTCCTGGAGGACTACTTCACATCCACCGAGCCCCAGTACCAGCCTGGAGAGAACCTATAGGGGGCAGGCTGCAGGGCCAGACGGGCTTTTCGGCTTGGATCCTGGGCTGGGGGGACCCTGATGTCAGGTCTTGCCTCCCTCCGCCTGCCTACGTTGATCCCCTCTGTGGGGCTGACTCGCCAGTGATGAGGCCCCTCCCTCTTTTGTGGCACAGAAGGGTTTGGGGCCCGGGGCAGCCCTGGGTATAGGGTCCAAGGCTGGCACGGTGACTGTGTCCAGGCTCCTGCTCTAGCCACCCGCATCCTCCCAGCCTTCCATCATGGGGCTCTGTGCAGCTCAGCAGGAGGACGTGGGGAGAAGGACAGGCTGAGGACACCCTTTCCCAGCCTCAGCTTGCTCCTCGCGTTGGCCTCTTCCCACTTCCATGTGCCCCCAGGTCTGCCTCCAGAGCTGGCCGAAGAGCCTTTCCAAAGAGGAGCAGCAGGCCCCGGCCCTCGGCCTGCCTGCCGGCCTGCCCCTTGCCGTCCATTTCCTTTTGGTGGAAGCTGCTGGGTCCAGACTCCTCTGCCGTGGCTCCCAGACTGGACAGCTGAAATGTAGCTTGGCTTCATGCTGGTGGGGAGCATAGGCACCCCCCTCGAGTCCTGTTCTTAGACCCGAGGGACACTTAGAGATTACCAGTTCCTTGTCCTCACAGTACCCATGGGGAGACAGTCCAGAGAAGGGATGTGATTTGCCCAAGACCACAGAGCAGTTCAGGGTTGAGGTGGGTTCGGAACCTGGTGCTCCCTCTGTCTTCCTCAGGAACCAACAAGATTGTTCTTGGAGGCATCATGGACAGACTGGGGCAGCCCAGGGGACCAGGGGCCCAAGGCTGCTGCCACCACCCGCCTAGCGGGCCTGTTGTGCCGAGAGAGAGAGGAATGAGGGCTGCCGAGGCAGGTAGCAGATGTCAATAAGAACGTGGGTGGATTTTCATCCTCGGAGCTAGCCAGCCATGAAGGAGAGCAAGCTCCTGGGCTCTGGAGGCAATCAAACAGAAGTAGAAGATCCAAGTGGTTGGGAGGCCGTGGCCTCAGGAGAGAACCCCTAGTCTTCCTTCCCCCAGTGTGTCCTGTGTCATTTCAATGCCTGGCACATGCTCTCCTCCCTAAGGGGGACACCCCGTAACTCATGAGTAGGGAAAGGAGTACCTAATGAGAGGGTGAGCATCTGCTGCCAGGCCCCAGGCCTGGCTGTGGGACTGCAGGTGGCCCCTGAGTCCTCTTTGGGCTGCAGTGCCTGTCTTCCTGGGAGGCTGTGGGCCCTGCACCTGCTCTGCTCCCGACCCCTGTGGCCTGGCATCAGCTGGTGAGCCCAGCCGGAGGCGTCCAGAGGTACACTGGCCCTCGCTTTTGTGTTTGGCCTTGGGGTATGTGGTGGCTTCTCCCTGGGCCTCAGTGTGCCCATCTTAAAATGGGTGGCTGACTGTTTGTGGGCCTGCTGCCCAGGGCCCCTATGTATGTGGTGTTGTGTGTGTGCACGTGTGTGTTCCTCCGTGTGTGTCCATATTTAACATGTAAAAACGCTCCCCTGCTCTGTTTCCCTGGCCATGTTGTGCCTCTCCCCCCACAGCCCCCCACCATAGCAATAACACCCCTGCTGCCGGGGGTTCTCGAGCCAGGTGGGCCCCGCCAGCAGGGAAGGAGGCCACGTGGGGCCTGCCCATGAAATTTCAACTTTTCCTTTCATCCATGTTTATGACGCAAGTCTGCTGTCTGTCCCGGTCAAATCTGGGCTCGCTTACCCCGGTGCACTCTCAAGCCCCCTTCCAGCTGCCCGGGGACCTTTGTATAAGGTGTCCTAATACTGTTCTTCTTCTTCTTTTTTAAAAAATAAACAGTGTTTTGTAGATTTCAGATGACTATGCAGAGGCCTAGAGGACCCCCCCCCCCAGTGCTGGGTGGGGCCTGGGGGTCCCACATTTCATGGCCCAGGCTTGGGGGGGAGGGGGGATCCAGAATTGGTTGTAAATACTTTGCATATTGTCTGATTAAACACAAACAGACCTCAGAGTTTGGCCAGTGGTTTATTGAGCATCTACCGTGTGCTGCAGAGTGAGCGGGGTGGGATGTGAGGCCTGATTGTGGTCAGAGGGGCCTTTGTTCAGGCCCCACTGGTGGCTAGAGGGCTCCAGGCCAGGCGGAGACACGATCAGGCTGGAGACAGCCACTTCGGAATGTGGTTGTGCGTATGTATCTGCACCTGGCGGAAGGCTGGCTTTTGTGTGAGCCACGAAGCCAGGACTCCCAGAGCATGAGCAGTTCAGGTCGCAGATGCCCTCGGTGCGTGGTGGCAGTTAGCACCCTGGGGGCCTGGTGGGACTGTCAGACTGGTGTGGGGTTGTGGATGCGTTTAAGGGGTCACGTGTCTGGGTTTGCTGTGTGTTCCCCCAGAGTGCTGGGCTGGGGTGGGGCTGGAGCCACAAAATTCCTGGGCCCTCTAGAACAATCCAAAGACCTTTCTTCTCCTCCCCTTTTTCCCCACCACAAAGGGACCCAACTGGGTGGTTCTGTGCAACAGTCTATAGGAAGAAATTTCTTTTACATCAGATCACACATGCATCTGTGTGTCACCTCTGGCCATAATAATGGTCTAATTAAAAGCAAATTTCAAAATTTGGACATGTCTCTCTGCAGTAGGATTTTCACAAGCTGAATCCCCTGGTACCCAGGTCAGCACGGACACCCAGAGATACCATGGGTGTGTGCGCTCTTGGGACCATGGGAACATGGATGTTGGTGGCTTGTGTCTTCTGCTTGCTCCTGGGAGTGTGTGCCTAGGACGTGTATGCCTTCATGTTCCTGAGGTTGTGTGCGGGGGCCCGTTTATTCCTGCGCGGCTGTGTGGGTGTGTGTGGGCATGTGTGCAGGTCATCTGTGAGTCTGGGCTCCCAGGACTGTGTGTCTCGTGGCGTCAACCTTTTGTTCACATGGGTTTGTGACTGGGAGATTGGGTATCTTTTTGCCCAGGGCTGTGTGTGTCTTTATGCACACCTGTCTGGGCGTCTGATAGCCTGCAGGCTCCTGGGGTGAGCGTGGACCTGGGTATCCATGGGGTATGAAGCCCATGTGTCTGTTGTCTCCAGCGGTGTGTGTATCACATGAACACAAATCCAGGAAATTGGTGCTTCAGCTCCGGGCTCCTGGGGCCTGGACCCCAAAGTGTACAGCTGGTTCTGTGGGCATGGAGGGCACACACAGCACTGGCCACTCCTGGGAGGGCCCATGTGTGCTGGGGCAGGCAGGGGCCTTGCTCAGGAAGGCGCCAGCGGCCAGGGATGTGTCTCAGCCCCAACAGGGACAGGGACAAAGCACTCACCCCGCACGGTAGGTGGAGAGGGCACCTGCACAGTGCTGAGGGGTGGTCAGGACCCCCCCCATTCCCAGGGTGTGGGGGAAGCCAGAGCCTCTTTTCTCTGCACCTCTCTATCTCGCTCTGCATTTCTCTGCCTCTATGTCTCTATCTCTCTCCATCTCTTGCCTCTGTCTGCCTCTCTAGCTCTCTCTGGCTGTCTGGCCCTTGCTCTCAGTCTCTTTTTTCTTTGTTTTTTTTTTTCTATTCCCTTCCCTACTCACCCCCTTCCCCCACTTCTCCATAGTTTCCAGTGCAGCTGTGTGTGCCTCTGATTTTCTGTCTCTGTTTCTACATGTGTCTCTCCGTTTCGGGCCGTTGCTGGTTTCTCTTCTCTGTGCCTGGCCGCTGTCTATTTCTCCAGTTTCTCTGTGTCTCTGTCGCACAGATTTTCTTCCTTATCAATCTCTCTAGCTTCTGACTCTTCCTCAGGTGCTCCCACGCCTCCATGCTTTTGCCCGTGGAGAATGCCCTTTCTTTTCTCTCTGCAACCTGGCAAACTCCTATTCATCCTTCAAAACATACCTCAGAAGCCACAGACCACCTGCTGGAGCTTTCCCTGACCCCCTGGACCTTGCAAGGGTTGTTGAACCAGTTCACGAAGCTCACTGACTAGAACAAGAGCTGAAGGACTGGGGAAATTCTAGCTGATGCACACAGATCGTCTCACATGGATGGTGTCCGGTCAGAGAAGGGAGGCAGGAAAGCCTCTCTCTCTCTCCCACCTCTGGTCTCCAGCTCCTTCTCTGATTTTGACTCCCTCTTCTGGGCCTCTGTCCCGTTTGCTTTTGCTCGACTTGTCATGAGAGAGACAGAAGGAGAGGTGAGAGGTGTGCAGTCCACTGGGATCACTGTCTCACAGCCCTGCTGCCTGCTCTTCCCATAGCACTGTCCAGATTCGAGCCCACTCCAGGGGACTGGGGACCCTGGTACCCTCTGTCCTCTCCACCTTCCCTTCCTGATTTCACTGGTTTTTCTCTTTAAAAAAAATTACTGATCTGAGAGAGAGAGATTGAGAGAAGGACTGGGAGAAGGGGCAGAGGGAGAAGAAGACTCCTTGTGGAGCAGGGAGCCTGACATGGGACTCGATCCCAGGGCCCCGGGATCATGACCTGAGCTGAAGGCAAATGCTTAACTGACTGAGCCCCCCAGACGCCCTCAGTGGTTTATCTCTTATTCTGCATACATTTTTTTCTTGGAGGAAAATTAGATATTTTCCCTCATGAAAAAAATAATATATATTCCTCATCACAAAGTAGGAAAGATACAGAGAAGCCCCCATAAAAACACTGTAATTGGTGCCCCCACCCCATCCCTCCCACCTAGAGAGGGTGGGGCATGTGTCTGTGTGTGGGTCCATCTGAGTCTGTAATCTGTTCTCTGCCCATTGGCCCCTGTGTCCCCTTCTCTCTCTCAGAATGTGTCTGTCTGTGCTCTGGCTTACAGTCACTGGCTCTTGCTGTGGGTTACTGGCCCATTCGGTCAGACATTCATGTGGAAAACTCGGAGTGAAGATCTGTCCTGGGCCTGTGTGGCCGTGGCCCATGTGGCCGTGGCCCATGTGAAGATGTGAGCCCCCGCGCCCGCCTGCGTCTCTGTGGCAGGCCCTCTGTGCCGGGTGTGTCTTTCTCAGCCCCTCCCTGCCTCTGCTCCCCGTGGTTTCACCAGCCTCCTTTCCACTGCTGCACTTCCAATGCGTGCAGTGTGTGCGTGTATGTGTGGGGCGGGGGGGTGTGTGGGGCACGTGCATGTCCCTGCTCCCTGCTGCCTCCCGGCTGTGGCTCTCTTCGTTCATCCTCTGCTCCTTTCATCTCCTCTCCACCTCCTGAAATTCTGACCAGATCCTGTACTGAAGGCATGTGCACACGCATACACACACACGTGCACACACCCACCCACCCATGAGGCCCATTGTTTGCATTTGCTCTCATCTCGTCTTTTCCCATTTTTCTCTCGCGGGCTCCAAAAAGCTGTGGTTTGCAGAGAGACAGAGACTAACAGAGACAGACAGAAACACAGAGACAGAGATGGGAACAGCTGGGGAAGCAGGTCTGGGTGGGGGGTGGGTGGAGCTCTGTCCATCTGTCTGTCATTCCTCCAGCCCTCGGTGTCCCCAGCCCTCCCTACCTGAGAGCTCGTCCCACCCAGTGCCCATACCTGTGCCGGCCTCCGAGGGTGACCCATGGGGTCCTGGGTCTGTGTCTCTCCGGGTAGCTCTGCCTGTGTGTCCATCTGTCTATTATCCGTCTGCTTCTGCTCCCTGCCAGGCCTCCCCCTTGCAGTGATCTCATTAAATCTTTTTCTTCATCGAGTTTGAGTCCCATGTTGGGTGCAGGGTTTACTTAAAAAAAAATTTGAGCTAAAAGTTTATTTGTCTTCTGATTTGCAAAGCAATTAATTTTTTTTTGTGGGTCCCTAAAAGTACTGTGGGCTGTGGGCTTCCTGAGCATCTCCTCTGTGCCTGGCCTTGGTAAATGCTGCTTCCTGCAGGCCCTGTGTCCTCTTTGCCTTCTACCCTCTTGGCAATTCCTGCTCCATTCCGCCCCCTGTGGTTTGCCCTTGACTTCAGTGGAGTGTGTCCCCCACGCCCCCGCTGTCTCTGTCTCTGTCTGTCCAGCCCTCTCTCTTGCTCTAGCAGCTTTGTCCCTTTCTCTGGGGTCCCCCCACTATTTCGTTCATTCCCCCAATAAACATGTGGTCCTGCTGTCTGTCCCTCCGGCCTTCCGCCCTCCTCGCTGGGAAGCAGGCTGGACATGGCACTTCTTGTCTGGGACAGACGAGCAGGCAGAGCAGATGGTCCCGGGAGAGGAGGGATGGGGTCCTGAGTGTGAGCAGAGGGCCCCGGGGTTCCCCAAGGAGGCAGGGCCGAGCAAGGCCTGAGGGTGAGGAGCAACAGGTGAGGGAGGGGACCAAGGCCGGGAGGTGGGGGCCGGCAGAGCCAGGGTGGGATGGCCACCGAGTCACCACATCTTCTCAATCCTGGGGCTGGGACGGTGTGTGAAAAAGCCCAAGAGGGATACAGACAGACATCCAGATGGACACTGGGAGAGGGAGAGAAAGGCCCATGGAAGTCTCCTGCTTTTCTGTGTTTATCTCCCGTTTTTCTCCTTCCCTTTTCTCTCGGGGCTTATCTGAGTCTTGTCTTTTCTCTGAGCTTCTTACATTTGTCTGTGTGCACACACGTGTGGCATGTGTATGGTGTGTATGAGGCATGTGTGTGGCATGTGTGGTGTAGTACATGTGGGGTGTACATAACATTTGTGTGGCATGCATGTAGTGTAGTGTGTGTGGTACATGTGGCATGTGTGAGGGACAGTGTGTGAAGGGTAGTGGTGTGTGTGGTGTGTGAGGGGTGGTGTGTGGAGTGTGTAAAGGATGGTATATGAGGGGTAGTGGTGGGGGTGTGTGTGAGAGGTGGTGTGTGTTGTGTGAGGGATATTGTGTGAAGGGTAATACATGTGGTGTGTGTACAGTGTGTGTGAAGGACAGTGTGTGGGGGGTAGGGGTGTGTGTGTGGTGTGCGTGAGGGAGAGTATGTGAGGGGTAGTGGTGTGTGGTGTGTGTGTGTGTGTGTGTGGTGTGCATGAGGGACATTATGTGAAGGGGAGTGGTGTGTGTGTGTGTGTGTGTGGTGTGTGACATATGCCCCCCGACTCCCTCGCTGTTGCCTGAATCCAGCATGGGCTCTACCTCACATGCATTCAGACATTTCATTCATTCGGATATAAAATCCTCGTTCAAGCCGCTCCAAGAGGCGGCCCAGGGGTCTCTCGGGTGCATCTCTCCTCCTCAGTCGATCTCTCTCTTCATCCTCCTTCCTTCAGTCTCCTTCTCGGTCTTCTCTTTCCCAGCTCCTCCCTCAGGGCCGTCTGCACAGCCTGGTTTGTGACCTCTGTGTCCTGCTTGTGTTTGTGTCTGTCTGTCCCCTCCCCCTCCCCCTCACGGTCTTTCTCCCTCTCTTTGTTTGTCTGTCTTTCTTTGTCTGTCTGTCTGCGTCTGAGCTTTAGAGTGATTCTGCGTTCCCCAGCAGGGGGCAGGCATTCCCACCCAGATGTGACCACACAGCCGTGTGTGTGTGTGTGTGTGTGTGTGTGTGTGTGTGTGTGTGTCTGTGTGTGTCTGTGTCCCGCAACAGGCTCTCCCCTCATTTACTCAGTCTGCAACACTTGTTCGGAGCCTCGCAGGCTTAGGCTTGCGTCTGTGTGGCCCAGTCGGGGGTCCCTGAGCCTGCTCCCCTCCTCCGGTCCCTGCAGGCCTGCTGGCTTTCCAGGGTGGGCAGCTGCTGCCCCTTCAGCACTCGGACGGTCATTGCCATCCGCCGGGGCAGGGGGGCGGTCCTCCTCCTCGGCTCTTCCTAGAACACTCATCATGAGACAGCTGTTCCTGCCCAGCTGTGTGTGTGTGTGTGTGTGTGTGTGTGTGTGAGTGTGACAGATCTCCTCTCACCCTCTTGCTCTCTACTCCCCACCCCCTCTCCGGCTCCATCTGGATTTTCTGTCTCTCTCCCAAACTCTCTTTTTCTCCTTCCACGTCCATCTCTGAGGCTCTGTCCGGCATTTGCTTTCACTCTACGGATAAGCATAACTTACATACCGCACAATGCACAAACCTTAAGTGAAAGACCTTAGTGAATTTTACATGTGTCTACACCTGTGGATCCACCTTCCTGAGCAAGACCTAGACCTCCCAGTGCCCAGCAGTCTCCTTTGGTGACTGCCACCACCCCCTGGCCCCCTCCCGCCCCCGTCCCGTTTTTTACTGTTACTGTTTACTCTGGGGAGGGGGGGGGGTTGCGGTTCTCACTGGGTGACGTTCTGACTGTCTGAGAACTTTCCTAGTTTTGCTTCCCTTCCCAGAGTTCCTCATCTTTGTTCTTTCCCTCAGCAATTGTTTGTACCTCTTAAGACCGGGCTGTGTGTCTTCCGCCCTCCTCTCTCCCGCTCCCCCCAGCTTTGTCTCTAAGCCATTATTGAATTCTGCTTCCATTCTGTGCGTCACTACAGGAGTGTGTGAGTGTGTGTGTGTGTGTGTGTGTGTCCCCACTCACCCACCGCCTCCCCCTCGCTCACTGCTTCCCCCACCTCTGCCTCTCCTCTCCTGCTCCTGGGGGCTCCATCTAGATTTTTCCAGGTGAGTCTGGCTCTATTTGTCTCTCTCTCTCCTCCTTTCTTCCTTCGCTGTCTCCGAGCGGTGGCTGAGAGCTGGCTGGTGCTGGGGGAGGGTGTGTCCACCCCAGCTCTGGCCTCACCCTTGCCTGCTGCCCCTCACATCTCCCCAGCCCCCTTTGCAAATTCTCTTTGCCCACAGTCGACCCATTGCCGCTGGGTCTCTAGCCGGGATCTTGGAGCTAAGCCCCTGACCCGTCCGCACACCAGGTCCATCTTTCCCAGGGCAGAACCGCCTCCTCCAGGCCCCATCCTTCTCCTCCCCTTCCCGTCCCAGGACTGTCTTCATGTCAGTACTTCCCTCTCCTTCCCTGTCCAGCTGTATTTTGTTCTCAACCCCCCAAAATGGCTCCCATGGCGACCTCTCCCACCTGCCAGCAAACCCGGGTCCTGCTTCTGCAGACCTTGGTGACTCTGCATCCCCGTGCTCTCCCCCTACTTCCCAAATGGCTCTTTCTCTGTGTCTTGCCCTCTTCTCCCTTGCCGCCCCAGCCTGCTGACCTCACTCACTCTGGACCTCACCACTCCCTTTGCGGGGACCACCCCCAGGGGGCAGATCTCCCTATATACTAGCCTCCAGGACATTCCATAGGCACCGCGGTCTACCCAGCACCCAGGTCCATCCCAGGCCTATCCTCGCTCCCTTTTCCCCTCCTTACCTCCTTCCTGTCACATGGTCCCCCAAATGGGCCTTGCCCCATTCCTTCCTCTCCATTCCAGCACCTTGCCTACACTTGGGCTCTGTCCCCTCCCCTGGGCTGTGCTCCAGTGTCCTCACTGGCTTCTCTGCCCCTGCCACCTGTGGCCATGATCTGGCCTGCACTTGGCCTCCCAGAGTAACCTTCAGACACCAGGCAAATTCGGTCATGTGTTCAGTCAACACACAGTGACTGCGCCCCCACGGTGGGGCAGGCCTCAGGGTCAAAGCCTCTGTGGGCCTGGTACCCTAGCGTGGCAGGGGGACCCAGAGCTGGGAGGAGGGGAGGCTGGGGTGTGGCACGTGGCCATTGCTACTCTTTCTCATGTTCATCTTCTCTCTTCTACCAACTTCCCTTTCCTTCCGTCTCGCTCTTCTGGCAGCACTCCCCCCTACCCCCGCCATCTGTGTCCAGTGTCAGAGAGTGTCTTTCCATCTGTCTCAGAGGGAGGGTCTTTACATCTCTGTCCATGTCAGGCTTTTTGAGGTCTGCTTGGTCACCTGTCCCCGTGCACCAGTGTGTGTGAGGAGCTGCTCTTCCTCTGTGTGTGTGTGTGTGTGTGTGTTGGCCAGTCCCGTCCGTGTGCAGTGAGGAGCGTGTGGGGATGTCTGTCTGTGTGTCAGGGAGGTCCCTCCTGGCCACGTCTCCCTGTGTTGTGAGGATTGCTGTGTCTCTGGTTGTGTCTCCCGGAGGGAAGGGGTCTGTCTGGGTGATTTTATCCATGTGTCCTCTCTCTGGGACCTCTGGAGATGCCACAGGCTTCCTGTCTGTCCAGCTGGCCACAGATCCTGCGGCCCTTCTATCTACCTCATGGCTCCCGCCCCCCCTCCTCTTCCTTCTCTGCACCCCCCCCCCATCCTGGGGGCTTTGTTGGGGCTGCACGTCACCGTCTGTGTCTGGCCGCCTTGCAAGCCTGCAAGCAGGCAGCATGCGTCACACCTCGTGCCAAGCCCCGGCTGCCACTGCTGTCCCCTTGTGCGTCATCCTAGAGCCCCTGGCTGTGTGGGGGCCTTGCCTCACTGCTCAGCTCCCCTGGTTCCCCCACCCTCCCGCCCTCTGTCTGAGCCTTCCCTGAGCTTTTTTCCCCTTCCTTCGTGTGGCAGCTCTGCATCCATGTGCGGGCATCTATCTGAAGTTCCCTGCTCTCACTTCCTGCGGGAGGGTGGGGTTGGGGGCCTGACGTGATTCCCTTTGTCCTTTCTACCTCCTGTCCTCACTAGGGTCCACCTCCCTCAAGGGGCATGTCTCTGTAGAACCAAATCAAAACCACTCCCCTCCACCTATGGGAAGACCTTTTGGCTCCCCTTCTGCCTTCCCTCCTCACCCCATGCTGCTCCAGCCTCCCTGCCCTTGTCTTTCCCTAAATGTAACACACTGCTTCTGCCTCAGGGCCTTTGCACTTGCTGTCCCTGCTGCCTGGAGGGCTCTTTCTTGAGATCTGTATGCTTGCTTATGCCCTTCAGTTCTCTGTTCCAAAGTCCCCTCTTCAGAGAGGCCTTCCTGGACCACTTGGTCTAAAATAGCATCCCCCATGACTCTCTGACTCTGCTGTGCTCTATTTGTCTTCAGAGCACTTCTCTCTGCTGGCTGTCATCCTATATACTGATATATTGGCTTATCTTCGGTCCTTCATGCTAGGATGCTGTGTGCCTCAGGAGGGCAGGGAGAGTCTGTCTGTTCGGTGCTGGGTCTCCAGCTCCTAGAACACTGTCCTGCAAGTAGAAGGCATTCACATTTGATGACTGAGTGACCAATCGTATTTCTAAGCCCTGTCTGGCCAGAATGCAGAAAAGTGCCTCTCCCTGTTCACCCCATTTCCTAGTTCCAGCCTGGCTTTCCCAGTCTGCACGCTTCTGACCTTGGCTAACTAGTTCCAGCAGCCTGCACTTGGTGGCTCAGACACCAGCCTCCTCCCAGTCTCCCGTCTCGGGTTTTCCCCCATTCTCCTGGCAAGGCGGCATGGATCGTATACTCCCACCTCCAAAAAGTGGTCAAGTGCCCCCCCCAACCTCCTCTACAATCTCCAGCTTCCAAGTCCCTCCCCCGACTCGGCCATACCTCCCCCCCTCCCTGCCTTCACACCTCTACACCTTTGTACGTGCTGGTCCTTCCACCTGGAAATCCCTTCCTGAGCATCTGCTTAGCGAACTCCTACTTTTTAAAAAAATGAAACACATTTTTTTATTGAGGTGGAATTCATACAACAAAATTAACCATTTTAGTGAACAGCTAAGTGGCATTTAGTATGTCTCCCATGTTACGCAACCTTTGTCTAGTTCCAAAACCTTTCTTTATCGCCCCCAAATAAAGTCCCATACCCGTTAAGCAGTTATTCCCTGTTTCTCCTCCCCCTTCCTGTCCTTGGCAACCGTGGATCTGCTTTCTGCTCCGTGGATTATCTATTCTGGATATTTCATATAAAAGGAGTCAGAGAAAATGTGACCTTTTGAGTCTGGCTTCTTTCACTGAGCGTTAAGTTTTTTGAGGTTCACCCACACTGTGGCACATATCAAGACCTCATTCCTTTTTTTATGGATGAATAATAATGCATGGTACAATTGGTCCGCCATGGCTTTTGAGTCTCAAAGGGTCCCCTGTCAAAGGCCAGACTCTCCCTTCTCTGGCCCTCATGTTCCTGGGATAATCTGGGCTACCCTGGGCTGGCGGCATGCCTTTTCTATCTGTGGCTTCTGGAAGGAAGGGGCTTCCAGAAAAGCTCCTGCCCTACTGTGTACTGGTCCAGGCTCTGGGTCACCCTGGCTCCGGCTGGCGCTCCAGGCGAGCAGGTGCGGGAGGGACTTGTGGATGAGGAAAAGAAGCCTGGCCCCTTAGCCCCTACTCTCCCTTGTCTTCCCCTCTTGCTCTGAAAGCCCGAGGCCCCAGTTTCTTCTCAGCCTGTGTAGGGGTGTCTTCTGTCCATCTGGTTGTCTGTCACCCCTCCTTCTCTGGAGCACTAGCTGACTTTGAGCATCCGATGTTTTCCCGCGTGTGTCCGTGTCTCACTGTGTTGCGTGCACAACTGTCCTCTTGCTCTGGGTCTGTCTGTCTGTGCATCCGACTGTCCCATCATACTGAAGTCTTGCTTTCTCCCTGCTCTAGCCCCAGGAGTCATTGTCGTTCCCTGTGTATGTATGAGACACATGCACACTCACACATACACCCCCGCACCCCCAGAATGAGAGAGGGGGTGAGAGAGAGCCCCCTGCAGGGACCCTCTCTGCTGGCTTTTGTGCTCGGTCTGTGAGTCGGTCTGTGAGTCACTGGCTTTTATCCCTCTGTTCAGTCAACACCCGTGGGCTGCTGGGCTGTGCCCCCCCTGCAGTGTGTAGGGAGGGGGCAGGGAGGGAGGGAGAGGGAGTGTCTCTTCCCCTCCATCTGCCCTCTCTCCTCTCTAACGGCAGCACTGAGATCTGCGCTGGCGCCCAGGTCTCAGGCACTTGGCCTCTCCAGCTCTGTCTTTGACTCTCTGGGTCTATCCTTCTCTCTTCCCCCACACTCACTTTATCCCTCGCTCCTTCTGTCCCCACTGTGCCTCTCTGTCTCTCTGCTCCCCTGCTCTTTCCCTCTTTCTCCTTCTCTGGGCCTCCCTCTCCTTCCTACTTGATTTTTCCAGATGTGCCCATGTCTGACTCTGTCTCATGCCACGTGTCTCCCTCCCTCCCTCCTCTCAGGCTCTGTCCTCACCCCTTCCTCCTGGTCTCTGGCGCACGCGTGTGTGTGCGTGTGTATGCGTGTTCGCGTGTGTGCATGTGTGCTCGCGTGCGTGTGTGCTCGCGTGCATATGCCCGCCATCAGTGTGCCTTCCCATCTGGGCCTCTTCCCACCCCCTCTGCTTGCTCCCAATCTGCTGGGGCTCCCAGGGTGTACTGCCTGGGAGTTTTATCTTTCCACCTATACCCCCTCCCCAGCCGTCACCTCACCCCTCCTCACACCCTCATATTTGCCATGAATCTAAACTCATATTCTCCTTCTGAGACCTGGTCCCCAGGGCTTCCATGTTGGGGGCCTTCATCATTCCTCCTCTGCTCCTCACACCTATAGAAAACCTTCATCCAGATGTTGTCCCCTAAGCAGCTCTCAACCGACTCCTCTCTCTGCCCCATCTCTCCCTGGGCTGCCTTGTGGTCTCCCTGTTTCTGTTGCCATCAGGGAGCAGAAACACCCTCCACCTCTAGATCTTAAACACGGCAACAAAATAAGCCAGCTTCCAGGCCCTGCCTGTCCCTGCAGCCTCCTCCCATACTCTCTCTCTCTCTCTCCCTCTTGCCTCACTCTTCCCCTTGTGCTCAAGCCTTGCCCTCTGCCTGGCCAGCCGGCCTACCTTTACACCACGACTTCTTCCTCCCCCAGAGCTCTGCTTTGAGTTCCTGGGCCCTGGAACCCTTTTCTGGGAGACCCTTCCCCTGCC